>PVIU01007344.1:0-56859 GCA_004026605.1 Ondatra zibethicus
TGGACCCAGCACACAATGGGAAGAGTCCTTCACTAAGGACAGATGTAAATCTAGACCTGGACCCAGCACAATGGGAAGAGTCCTTCACTAAGGACAGATGTAAATCTAGACCTGGACCCAGCACAATGGGAAGAGTCCTTCACTAAGGACAGATGTAAACCTAGACCTGGACCCAGCACAATGGGAAGAGTCCTTCACTAAGGACAGATGTAAATCTAGGCCTGAAGCCAGAAACCGTGCTGTCACTTGGCCACCGCCAAAGAGGGTGGTAGATGTGGGTGCAGGATAGCACACAAGTGCTCCAGAGGTTGGGGGATGTACTAAAAGTCTCTGAACATAGACAATGTCCTTTCAAGCCCACTGACAATTGTCTCCCTGTTTCTGTCAAGCTTTAAATCTAACTGCTATAGAAGACAGAAAGATGGCTCAGAAGCAGACCTTCCCTTAAAGAAAATTTACTTACCGGAAGCAGGAAGAAAATTATGATAACAAACAGGATACAGGAAAAAGAGATACCACAGGTGCCCTCTGGGGCTTTGAAAAGTGTCTGTCTACAATGGTTCTATCCACACCACCTCCTCTGCTTGTCCTCCAGTTAGACAACTCCGCTCAAGCATTGCTTTCTTCAAGTAGCGGCTAGGGTCCTGACCCTTGGCCAGACCAAATCTCTGCAATGACGGCCCCCAAAGTACTATCCAGCACTTCTCCAAAGTACTTGTCTCAACTACAACCTTGTACCTGTTTCTGTGACTGTATCACCAAGGCAGTATCTGTGTTTAACTTTAGTGCCTGGGGTGTAGAAGGAGCTCAGTGAATGCCTAGACTAAGTATGGAGGCCACGCATTTGGGGACTTTTAAAGGTGAGGAACTTGGGACAAACAGAGACAATGTGAAGTAGGAAGTGGTAGAAGGAAAATAAGGATGTTTAACTGTTAGAGGTAGAGTTGAGGGAACATTGCCAGTAGAAAAGGCAGCATGAGTCAGGGGCTGAAATACAGAGGTCTTGTAAATGCCGGGGAGACGGGGTAGTCAGATGAACGACAGGGCAGGGCAGCACCACAGCCACAAAAGCCGAAAAGCGGAGACTGGCTAGATGCCACTGGTGTCTATCTATTGGCGGGCTCCTGGGAGGGTAGAAAGGAGCAGGGCCCAGCTTTCCAGACTCCAAGGAAGATCCTGAGGTACCCAGATCCCAGGCCTGGACCACCATATTTCCCATCACACATTTCCACTTGAATACCCTTTATCCACTTAGATTCAACAAGCTCTAAATTCAAATTAATCAGATTCAGAGGCAATATACGTGATGGCTAAGGCCTGATGGTGCAGGCCCATGGTCCTAGCTACTCAGGAGGCAAAAGTAGAAGAATCTGAAGTTCAAGACTTCCCTGGGCTACAGTACGTGTTCAAGGCCAGCCAGGGCAACTTAGTGAGACCTGTCTCAAAACAAAATGTAAACAACAACAAATACAAAGCAGAATGGGGTACAATACTAGTCTAGCATGTATGAGGCTCTGGGTTCAATCTACAGTAGCACACACACACACATTGAAGACAATTCCTGGCTGTGCTGACTACCCTCAGGAGCCTGCTAGTTCTATAACTTACTTGCACTTTTCTCACCTGCAAAAGAGGGATAGCAATGATACCTCATGTAATTTCTTTACAAATAATGTCTTGGTTGGGCATCATGGTGCCACCCCTTTAATCCCAGCACTTGGAAGGCAGAGGCAGGTGAATCTCTGTAAGTCTGAGATCAGTTTGGTTTACATAGTGAATTCCATGATAGCTAGGGCTTCATAGTGAGACCCTATCTAAAAATGACAAAAATAGTAATTTATTGACAAGTAGTATTACATTTAACACATACATGTTTTGAAATATGTATATATTTTAGGATGACTGAATTGACTTAGCATATATATTACTTTATATGCTTACTGGTTTTCTATTTGTGATGAGAATACTTAAAAATCTACTCTTGAATTTAAACTTTTAATTGCATTTGTTTGTTTATTTATTCTGTATTTTTTTGTATGTGGACATGAATGAAGAGACCAGAACATGTGCTATGCTCTCTCTTTCTACATGTGGGTCTAGGAGTTGAACTCAGCTTGGCAGGTTTGGCGAAAGTCTCTTTACCCACTAAACCATCTCCCTGGCCCCAGAAATGTATTCTTTTTGTTTGTTTTGTTTTGTTTTTCAAGACAGGGTCTCTCTGGCTGTCTTTGAACTAGCTAAACAGATCAGGCTGGCCTTGAATTCACAGAGATCCACCTGCCTCTACCTTCGAGTGCTGGGATACATGCACCACCATCTCCCAGTCCAGAAATCTCTCTCTCTCTCTTTTTCTTTATTGAGACAGGGTTTCTCTGTAGCTTTGGAGCCTGTCCCAGAACTTGCTCTGTAGACCAGGCTGGCCTGGAACCCACAGAAATCCTCTTGGCTCTGCCTCCTGAGTGCTAGAATTAAAGGTGTGCACCACTGACCAGTGCAGAAATCTCTTCTTGTATCAGAGTTCAAGAACACAATACATTGTTACTAGTTAAAGTCACCTTGTTGTACAATATGTTGCTTTAACTGTTCCTCCTAGCTAATAAGAGTTTTAGGCAGTAAATTGTTAGTATATATGAGATTAAAATGATAAGGCTCAATAAGTACTTATTAAAGATTTATTTTTATTATTTTTAACTGTGTGTGCACCCATCTGCATGTGTGTTAGTGTGTACATGAGTGTGTGTGTATGTGTGTGCTAGTGAGAACAGGTATTGGAAGAAGCTGGGGTATCTGATCCCCCTGGAGCTGGAGTTATAGTGGTTGTGAGCTGTCTGATGTAGGCCATGAAAATGTCCGTAGGCCGGGCAGTGGTGGTGCACACCTTTAATCCCAGCACTCGGGAGGCAGAGGCAGGCGGATCTCTGTGAGTTTGAGAACAGCCTGGTCTACAGAGCTAGTTCCAGGACAGGCTCCAAAGCCACAGAGAAACCCTGTCTCGATAAACCAAAAAAAAAAAAAAAAAAAAAAGAAAATGTCTGTAGATATTAATTACTATTTACTACCCCCTTTGCCAGTCTTTTTCTGCTTGCTTGCTCTCTTGCTTTGTTTTCCTTGAGGCAGTCTCTGGAGCCTCGGCCGGCTTGAAAATTGCAGCCCAGGGTGGTCTTGAGCTCCAGTGAGCCTCTTGTTTCTGCCTACTGAGTGCTGGGTTTCTAGGCCTGAGCCGACACGCAAGGACCCATGCCATTCTCAACTAGCTTTCTTCTCTGGTTCCCCTGGGTCGGACATTGACATGATTAGTGACAGACTTCATTAGTCTGCAAAGATCTAGGTTCAGAATTGTTCAATCAACTTTGACTCATCCATTATCTCAATTAAGGGCAGAACTTTTTTTTTTAAACTTATTTATTTTTTATTATACAGTGTTCTGCCTGCATGTATGACTGCACACCAGAAAAGGGCGCCAGATCTCATTACAAATGGTTGTGAGCCACTATGTGGTTGCTGGAAATTGAACTCAGGACCTCTGGAAGAGCAGTCAGTGCTCTTAACCTCTGAACCATCTCTCTAGTCCAGCAGAACTAATTTTTTAATTCTGACACCATCACTTACCATTGTATGGCCTTGGGCTTCCTGAGCTTCATATCCTTTGTGAGTATGGACAAAGAGTTACAATTTTAAGATTGGGAATCCCAGCACTTGGGATGCAAAGGCAGGAGGATCAGAAGTTTAAAGTTATTTTAGGCTAAGCCAGGCGGTGGTGGCACACATCTTTAATCCCAGCACTCGGGAGGCAGAGACAGGAGATCTCTGAGTTCGAAGCCAGCCTGGTCTACAGAGTGAGTTCCAGGACAGTCAGAGCTGTCACAGAGAAAAAACAAAAACAAAAACAAAACAAACAAAAAGTTATCTTGACAGTGAGTTTGAGGCTTGTCCGGCACTATGAGATCATGTCTCAAAATAAGGTTTGACTTTTTATTATAGAGTTGTCATAAAAACTGAATAATTATAGTATTTGTAGACTAATGCTTTTTCTGGTAGTGCTATTGGTGTGCACTTAGCGTGCACATTTTTCTTCTTAAAACAAGCTTTCTAGCTGGTAGTAGTGGTACATGCCTTTAATCCCAGCACTCAGGAGGCAGAGGCAGGAGATCTCTTAGTTCGAAGCCAGCCTGGTCTACAGAGTGAGTTCCAGGACAGCCAGGGCAACACAGAAACCCTGTCTCATAAAACTAAAAACAAACAAGCAAAACAAGCTTTCTAACCTTATATGATGAACACAGATTAATTCTCATATTTTCTATTCATTACCTCATCCTCTATTTCAGCCTCTTGTGGTTTGGTTTTGTTGTTTTGTTTTGTTTTCCTATTTGGGGCTGGAGAGATGGCTTGATGATTAAGAGCACTGCTGCTCTTCCAGAGGACCTGGGTTTAATTCCCAGCACCCACACGGTGGCTCACAGTTGTCTCTGATTCAAGAATCCAAGGGATCCAAGCCCCTCTTCAGGCACCAGGCACACACATGGAACTCAGATATGCATGAAGGTAGAACACTCATACACATAAAATAAAAACATTTTAAATTAAAAAATACACTGCTGTGTCTAAATTCCCTCCCTTTCTTTCTTTTCTTGTCTGTTTGTCTGTTTGTTTGTCGGGACCGGGTTCACTCTAGTCCAGGCTGCACTGGGACTTGAGGCACTTCTCCTGTCTCAGCCTCCCAAGAGCTAGGACTGCAGATGTGAGCCACCATATCCAGATAATTGTATTTCAACGAGGTATTTTTAATTTTATCATTAGTGGGGGGCATCTTGATGACTTGTAGTGGAGGCTTTTTATTTATTTACTTGTGAGGGTTTTTTTAAATAATTTATTTATTTGACGTACATTGGTATTTTGCCTGCATGTATCTCTGTGTGAGGGTGTCAGATCTTGGAGTTACAGACTTGTTAGCTGCCATGTGGTGCTAGAAACTGAACCCAGGTCCTCTGGAAGAGCAGTCAGTAGTCTTAACCACTGAGCCATCTCTCCAGCCCCTGAGGGTTTTTTTTTTGTTAGCAGTTTTTCATTATTTCCAATGGAGTTGGTTTCTGTATATATGTGTTTACTTTTTTCTTAAATTTTATCTTAGCAACTTGACAAATTGAGTTTTATTATCCCTATTCTGAGGATGACAAAACTGAGGGACAGGTAAACTGGTGGTTCAAGTCTGGAGTCACAATTCTTAGAAGACTGAAGCAGGAGGGCAAAGTGTTTGAGGCTAGCCTTGGCTACAAAGCAATAGTAAGTTTGAGGCCAGCCTATGCTACTGAGGTCCTGTCTCCAAAAACCAAACCAACCAAAATACAAACAAACAAAAACCCAAGCCCTGAAGCACAGAAAGCACTCTTGATTTTTCTAAACTCAGCCTTTGAAATAGTTGACCCCTGATAATGAGCTAATTTTATTGTTGTTGTGGTTGAGGGAGGCTTTAAACTCTTGATCCTCCTGCCTCTACTTCTCGAGTGCTAAGGATACAAAAGTTCGCAGGCTTCCTTGAAAAGTGCTCTCATTTGTTTGGTGGTGTTGTTTGTTTGTTTTGTTTTGAGGCCAGATGTGATGGCTGTACCTTTTATTCCAGCACCTGGAAGACTGAGGCAGGAGGTTTGCTGGGAGTTTCACACTAGCATGGTTTACTTAATAAGTTTCTGTCTCAAACAAACAAATAAAAACTGAAAAAATATTCTTTTGCTCTCCCACTGTGTTCACAGGGTCCCTTGAGGGCGAAGCCCTGGCTCTATTCTTCCATCTTCCCCTCACAGCTTTCAGTGCAGCACAATGTGCTGTACTCGACGCAAGCCTTTGAATAATTGATTTGTTGAATGCATGGCCGATTGTTCTGATAGGCCCTCTTGTCCTGCTGGTGGTATGATTTGACAGAGACCCTGCCTCACAGAGCTAAGGAAGCTAGGCTCCTTTCCGAAAGTATGGTGATCCCATTGTCCACTAGAGGACGCCTTACACCTGATTTTAGAGCGCCGGGAGCCCTGAGAGTTGCTCAGCTGACATCCACCTAGAGTCATTTGCAACATTGAATCTCTCCTAGACTACAACTCCCGGACAGTCTCTAGATGTGCAGCTTCAATTTCTTTCACTCAGATTCTTGAATCTGGAATAGGCTACAGAACCAAAGTGTCCAATAGCAGCAGGAGTGTACTGGAAACTTCTAGTTGCTCCTCTGTCATGCAAAATTTGCAAATCTCTCTCTTTCTCTCTCTCTCTCTCTCTCTCTCTCTCTCTCAGTTTATTTGTGTTTTGCCTGCATGTATGTCTGTGTGAGGATGTTGGATTTTGGAATTACGGACAGTTGTGAGCTGTCATGTGGGTGCTGGGAATTGAACCCGGGTTCCCTGGAAGAGGAAGTCAGTGCTCTTAACTGCTGAGCCATCTCTCCAGCCCTTACAAATCTCTTTTGAGGATCTACTGACACATGCACTGTACCATGCAGTGTGCTAGACTCTGAGACCAGCTCGTGAACAATCCAAGCTCTTGGGATCTAACAGGAAGTGCAGACAACCATCTAACACTGCATTGTGTGGTAAGCTGCTGACAGGATTTCCATTCCAGAGTAGGTTCTCACAGGTCTTATTTCACTGTGGATTATTTTATGGGACATCAGGCTTTAGGGATACAAAATAAAATCCAGAGATAATGAAAAGTATTTACCTACAGTCTGGGAATTAGTGCAGCCCATGTATTCTGGAGGCAAAAGGATTCCCAGGGTCTCCTGGTAGGTTGGAGGCATCTGTGGTTGTAATGGACATTGGGGATCAGACAGCACCAGGCCACCTCCATGCAACCCTTTTGCTCCATTTTCTTCAAATGGCTTGGGTGATTTGCTTGGAAAAGGAAGAATATATTTTCTAGATTTTTGGGGTGTAGTCCAGCCTGTCTTCTCACTGGTTTCTTTCTTCTTTTGATTCCTTATTATTCTTTATTGCAGTGCTGGGGTTTGAGCCCAAGGCCACATGCGGGCTAGGCAAGCGTGCTACCGCCGAGCTACATGCCTAACCCCTGCCTTCCCCTCTTTGTTCTTTTCCCTCAGATCATCTGTCAAGCAACGTATTTATCAAATGTGTGATCTCCTAGCACACTCTTTCATCCTGAAGCATGAGGTAAAGGGAGTTAGAACAGAAGCTGGGGAGACAAGGTGGACGAGACAAACTGCCATTTAACATAGCAATTTTCTAAAAAAAGATTGGTTTCTATAGTCATTGCTAGGGACCAATCTCTGGGGTCTGAAAGGTCCTTCCTCCTCCCCTCCCTCCCTTCCTTACTTGTGGGGACTTCCACTCACTCCATGGTGGTTCCTCTGCAAGGGTATTCTCAGAGGAGACAGGGAAGGGTTAAATCTCTCCCTGCTTAGCAGGTCATTCTTCTGATCTTGGACAAGAGACTCTGAGGAATGTGTGCTCAACATTCCTGAGAAGCACTTCTGAGTCAGAACCCCAGAAACAGCTGAGGCAACTTTGGAGCTCTCTTTCTGCCCAACTCCCTCCCTAGCTATTTGGATGTGACCAGAAACCTAAGCAGAACCCCAAGGTTCAGCCAAAATCTATAAAATGGATTTGGTCTCCACATCCCTTCTTCGGGTGCAGCTGTGTGGTAAAGGCATGTCTATACCCAGGGACAAACATCTGTAGCAGGAAGTCTGAGAAGTAGTGGAGACTAATCTAGTGGCCACAAGTCACAACTCCCAATGCAGCTATTGTTGAGCTGCCTCTGGGAAGGGGGTCGTAATTAAGATTTGGCTTGAGTTAAGACAGCGTCATTCCCTGGGCAATCTGCCAGCACCTTCTCACTGCCTGGGCGTGGGGCCCGGGACATGCCAGGGCAATGCCAGAGAGCTGACTCAGGGGAGAGGCATGAGGAGAAGAGAAAAACCCTTCCTACCCATAAACCAAAGAGGAGACAGGCATACTGTGTTGGCCCTGTAATGCCAGATCAGACCACTAACAAGCAGGGCTGGACCCTCTCCATATTGCTGAGGGCATCAGCAGTGAGCCACCCTCCTTCCTGCAAAGATCTCTCGATGTGCAGTTCTAGGTTTCACAGCAGCTGGTTCAGGTCCGTTCTTACTACTTTTTAAGACTGTGACCTTTGGCAAGTCACTTACTTTGGTGAGACTAAGAATTCTTCATTTTTCAGATGATGAATAACTGCCTGCCTCATAGGGCTGCAGCAAGGATCAAATGAGATAATGTCTATGAAGGCACCCTGTATAGTTATAAAGCACATTTTCAATAAGGTATCATTATTGACATGATTAATCCTGGAGCAGGAATTATAGCCTCTGGACCCTAAAGTCTCATCTCTAAAGTCTTCGCTTTGATTTTTTTTTTTTTTTTGGTCTGATAAGATGCTCTGAAGCAAGTACTGAAATCCAGCTCTGGGCCCAGGCATCTTCTTCTTGGTGCTGCCATGCCGACTCAAGGGGCACTACTCCACACCCCAGCTCTACTAAACCTGTTCTTTCCTTTTTAATCAGACTCCTCCAGTCCAGTCCAGGTTGCTTGCAGCATGACAAAGGAACCTAAAATAGCACGGGCTTTGCAAACACTGTTGGAGACTGGGCTCAGGCATCATGTGTTGCCTGTCTGGACATCCCAGCTGGTGCAGCCCTGCACCCTCCAGGGTCTTGTCTGCCTGTCTTTTCGCAGACAAGATGACGGTGCCTCCTGTCAGCACTTGAATTGGATGACTACCTAGAAAGCTGGCTTGGCTAGAAGTGCCAGAGAAGGGAAATTATGGCTCCTTCTACTGGGCCCTTCACCTTGTACTCTTGGATCCTCCTTTTGTGCCAAGAGGCCAGGTAGGCTGCACTGGGAGCATGTAGGACAGCAGCTGTTGTGGCCTTGGTGGGGTGCTGGCCTGGGGACCAGGAAAGTGATTCTGAAGACCCAGCAGCCAGCTGGCCCTGGCATGTCACAGGGGCTACGGAACCAGTTTGGCATGCAGCTGCTTGGGTGCCTCCCTGTGGGTCATTGTGTCTGAGATTTCCCAAGGGACTTCATATGACTTACTCAGGTAGGAATGGTGGCTGCTGAGGCTAGATTGATTGGAAGAAGCCTGCAGCAGGGGTCGTATGTAGGAACGGCCATTCTAGCAGACAGCTTCACTGCTTAGCTCTTCTCTCAGTCCCCTCATTCATGGTACACATGGTACACATGGTACATGTGGCACGTATGTTCCTTTTCCAGAGTGGGAGCAGTGTCATAACAAAGATGGTTTTGTTTAGATCAGAATCTCAAACTGATGGCCCCGTGCAAAGTGTTGCTGATGTGCAATCCTGTCTGTGTTTTGAAAGAGGGTCTCACAATGTCTGTATCTCAGGCTGTCATAGAGCTCACTCTGTAGTCCAGGATGGCTGGACTCCTTACAATTCTTTAGCCTTAGCCTCCCAAGTGCTAGGACAAAAGGCGTGTGAGACCGTTCCTGGATAACATGTTTCATTTTGTTGTTGTTTTTCAAGACAGGGTTTCTCTGTAGCTTTGGGGCGGGTCCTGGAACTAGCTCTGTAGACCAGGTTGGTCTTGAATTCACTGAGATCCGCCTGCCTCTGCCTCCTGAGTGCTGGGATTAAAGGCGTACGTCACCACCTGGGAACATTAACACTTTTCAGCTAGGAAGTGTTAATTTAAAAAAAATCCAGGTTTTGGGCTGATATGATAACTCAGTGGGTTAAGGCACTTTCCACCAAGTTTGGCAATCACAGTTTGGTTCCCAAGACCCATACTGTAGAAGGAGAGAGCTGACTTCTACAAGGTGGTCTACACACACACACACACACACACACACACACACACACACACACACACACTGCACACATGCACGCATCAATAAATACATGTAATTTTTTAAAATGCACATTTCCATTTAATTGATTAATTAACGTTTGTGATGGAGATTGAAACACAGTACAGAAGGGCACAATTATTTAGCTACATTCCAATCCTCAAATATTTGTCAACATTTTGAATCTTAGGTATTTTCCAGAAGCAGACTCTGCAACAAGGCTTCAGTGTCAAACCATTTAGTTGGAGGTAGAACCTAAGAGTTTGGAAGTAAGAAGTAAGGTAATAGGAGAAGGCAATTGATAAGGGTTATAAGAATTTTCAAAACTTAAATATGGAGAACTTTGGGATGTTCAGATATGTAGTTCAATATCATCTCATCCAAAAGACAACACACTTGAATATTATCCATCAAACTCACCAATCACCGAGTGGTGTTGGTGCACACCTTTAATCCCAGCACTCGGGAGGCAGATGTAGGTGGATCTCTGTATAGAGTGAGTTCCAGGACAGCCAAGGATACATCGTGAAACCTTGTCTTGAAACACACACACACACACACACACACACACACACACACACACACACACGCACACCCCACCACCACCACCACCAGTAGCAGCAGCAGCAGCAGCACCACCACCACCACCACTGAAACAAAACAAAACAAAACAAAACACACACACACACACACACATACACACACACACACACACACACACCACCAGCACCAGCACCACCAAAACAAAACAACACACCACCACCACCACCACCAAAACACCAAAACAAAACAACACACCACCACCACCAGCAGCACCACCACCAAAACAAAACAAAACACACAACAAAACAAAACACACACACACACACACACACACACACACACAAAACCTCATCAGTCATTGACTGGTGGTTGGTCCTGTGGAAGAGAAGAAAGAAAGCCATTGAACCTGTTATGCAGTAGTGAAGAATGGACTCCAAAGGCCAGAGGAAGCTGGCCTCAACAGCATCTGGTACAATACAGAAGATCCAGGCATGGTGTTGGATGCTTGTTATGCCAGCACTTAGGAAGCTGAAGCAGGAGGATTGCAAGTTTAAGTACAGCCTGGGCAATTTAACAAAACCCAATGATAAAAAAAAAAAAGAGTGAAAAAAGGGTCAGGGATATTAGCTCAAGGTTAGGGAACTTGCCAGCATGTTTAAGACCCTGGGCTCGCCCTTCCTTCCTTCCTTCCTCCCTTCCTTCCTTCCTTCCTTCCTTCCTTCCTTCCTTCCTTCCTTCCTTCCTTCCTTCCTTCCACTTGGCAATAAAGAGGAGTTGAGAAGTTGCCATACTAGATAAAATAAGAGCCCCCCCCCATTTTGCTATGCTCTCTCCCCAATTCCCTCTGTATTTCCTGTTTCATCATACTAGTGCTTGCTCTTGTGGCCGATGGCTCAACTTTATGCACAGGCTACTCTATAAGACCCATGAGCCCCACTGTCTCTTTCAAATGTCTTGTTTTCTGTTCACCATAGAGGAAAACTGGTCCTATTATTCCAAAAGATGTTGGCTGATTCTTCCTACTTCTCTAATCTGTACAGTGAATTATTTAATTATTGAAGTCTCGGACTGCTTTGAGATCATGTTGTTAAATCTATATATGTTGCTATTAAATGCAGGTCTTGACATTTACTGCTACAGAATCATACCCAATGTATAAAAGAAATAAATTTTCTTTTATTTCTGCAGGGACTCATGTAACCCAGGTTTGCCTTAAACTCTATATTCTCCTGACTCAGCTGCCCTAGTCTGGGGATTACAGGTATATACCACCATGTTCAGCTGTCCTAATGTGTTAAGGGATTTAAAAATAATTTTGAAAAGAAAAGGAATAATTTTTTATTTTTTCCATGTTACTGTTTTTTATTTTATTTTGTTTTGTTTCAAGACAGGGTTTCTCTGTATAGTCCTGGCTGTCCCAGAACTCACTCTAGACCAGGCTGGCCTCGAACTCAGAGATTCACCTACCTCTGCTTCCCAAGTGCTGGGATTAAAGGTGTGCTCCACCATGGCCTGGCTGCCTTGGTTTTTTTTTTTTTTTTTTTTTTTTTTTGAGTCAAGATCCCATATAACCAGGCTGGCTTGAAATCTCTCTGTGGCCAAGGATGACCTTGAACTCCTGGTTCTTTTATTTCCATCTTCCTAGTGCAGGGATTACAGGCATGTGCCACCATACAAGGCTCAAGGCTTAATTTCACAAGGCTCTTAAACTTATTTTAAAATTTACTGTTACTCCCACAAACACATATAAATGCAGATGGAAGTTCCAGGAGGGTAGACAACATTCTCTTTTACATTGCTGAACCCTCAGAGCCTAGCAAAGTACCAGTCATAACAGAGGGCATATTAATGGATATTTCTTGGATGGATAGATGGGTGGTGCATGGATGAATGCTGGATGGCTGATCAAGCTATAAGGACCAGATGTGTGTAGGATGCTGGCAGTCAATTCACTGAGTTACTCCTAGGGTGGGGGAAGTGAAGGAATGGGAGGAGGTGGTGGAACTGCTCTTTGAAGGCCCCGTTCTTTTGAAAATCCCTTAACATGTATTCAGTTCCGTGTTCTCCTTTTCTTCTAGCCCAGATCACTGGAGTAGGGCTCTAACTGAAGAAAGGCAGCTGCTTCTGAGTCATTGATGAAACTGCTGTATTGCCTCAAGGCTCAGACAATGCCTTCAAGCATCTCAGCTTGAATTTCTACCCCAAAGCAAAGCTTGATCCCACTCCCTGCACAACCTTCCTCCTGAAAGCCCTCTTTTCTCCCTCAAAACTCCAACTCTCTCCCAACCTTGCATCTGAGCACCATTGCCAGTACCAGTCCCAGCCTTGGTCCCATCCTGACTCAGCCTCAGCCTATTAACCCAGGTACGTCCTTGTTTCTATTCTACTAAGTGTTAGCCAGGGTGACACCCATTTTGTAAAGTACCTCTAGTTTGGTTGGATTGTGACAGTTACAGAAACTAAAGCACGTTAATTTCCAGAATTACAGTAGCATGTTTCTCCTGATTCTTGTCTTCCCAACCTGATTGAGCCCCCGTAATGGCCAGCCAGGAGAAACGCTATCCATTGCCTGATATTCTTTAACTCACTACTCCCTGCTGAGCTATATCAGTGTCCAACCAAGGGCCCAAACCAGAAAGATTTCAACCTCTTTGCCACTTCCCACTTCCTGTGAAAGTTGTAATGAGGGACTGCCAGTCTGTTATGTGGGCTTGGCCTCTTCTCAGGGCATCTGCCATGCTACTGTCTGTCTGTCTATCTCTGGCATCAATGACTCTTCTGATAGACCTCTTAACCCCAAAGGAAAATCTGCTGCAATGCCCCTTTGAACTCTAAACTCGGAACCTTTCACTAATTTGTGGTTGTTTCCTTCTTTCGCTTGTTTATTTAGAGACAGGGACACGTGTATATATTCCAGGCTAGCCTCAAAGTCATACTCACTGTGTAGTCAAGGATGCCCTTGAACTTCTGATGCTCCAGCCCCTCCCTCCTAAGTGCTGGGATTACAGGCATGCATCATCACACTTTTTATTTAGATGTATGTATGTATGTGTGTGAGTGTTATGTCTTCCTGTATGGCAAAGGGCATCAGATCCCATTATAGATGGTTCTGAACCACCAAGTGGGTGCTTGGAATTGGGTCCTCTGGAAGAGCAACCACTTAACCACTGAGCCATCTCTCCAGCCCCATTCATGTTTGTTTTTATGTTGAGCTAGAGACTGAAGCAGAAGGATTCATGCATACCAAGGCAAGCGCTCTGCTAACTAAAGTCCATCCCTTGTCCAACTACAAAGCATTTCTGTATATAATTTAACTTACCGTTTAAAACTCTATATAGTCACCCCCATTCTTCAAGTGATAATAAAACTTATTGTAAAAGAAATTACACAAAACCTAAGAATGCAGAACAGATTCAAAATCTCTGGCTGTGAATGGAGTGGCACAGGACTCGGGCACACCCAAAACACAGGTACATTAAAAACACTGCACAAGTTTCCTCCAGGAGTATGTGAATAAAGTACACATGAAACACAGAAGTAGCCAGGCATGGTGGTGCACGCCTTTAGTCGCAGCACTTGGGAGGCAGAAGCAGACAGATCTTTCTGAGTTCCAGGGAGTTCTAGGACACCCAGGACTACATAATGAAATCCTGTCTCAAAAATATGTTTAGATTTGGGTGCTATCCCAAAAATATTACATGTGGGCATACAAACATTATTTATTTACATTTTTCAAGACAGGATTTCTCTGTGTAGCCTTGGGTGCCCTGGAACTTGCTCTGTAGACCAGGCTGGCCTCAAACTCAGAGATTTGCCTGTCTCTGCCTCCTGAAAGCTGAGGTTCAAGGTGTGCACCACCACCTGGAATTTTTTTTAAATTCAAAGTGTAAACACTTTTTTTTTTGAGATAGGTTCTTGTATAGCCCAGGACAGCCTTAAATGAACTATGCATGAAGGGATAACTCCTGATTTTCTACCTCCTAGGACTCTGGGGTTTCAGGCATGTACTAACATGCTAGGGATTAAACTTGGCCTCATGCATGCCAGACAGGCCCTCTACCAACTAAGCTATATCTCCCAACTCCAAAGTCCCAAATGCTTCTGATCTCAATCATTTCAGACAAAGGATACTCAGTTTGTAATAATAATAACCCTGGGGCTGGAGCGATGGCTCGGCAGCAAAGAGCTTGTATTTCTCTGGGAGAGTTCAGTTCCCAGTACCCACATCAGGTGGCTTACAACTACTTGTAACTCCAGCTCCAGGGAGTACACACACACACACACACACACACACACACACACACACACACACACACAGTCCAGCCATGTTCCCACCATAAGTTTTGAGCCATAATGCCAAATTCTGGGGCATTGTGTTTGATCATCAAATTTAGGTCAAAAATGAGTCAAGCATTGGCAGGACTGACTCACTGCGGTGTCTGTCAGATTTAAAGGGAGACAGGAAGCCTCAGAGAGCAAGTGTGGGCCGACCACTGCGGAGTGACTTAAGATCTTAGAAGCACCCATCACACGGTCTTAGAGGGTCAAACATGGAAATTCATGTGCCTGCTGAAGAAAAGACTTCCATAAGTCAGACTGCCAATCTCCATGCCTTTTCTCTGCTCCAGACTCCTCCTAAAACAGGGACTCTGGACAGACTGGCCTTAAACTCTATATGTAGCTGAGGAAGACCTTTAATTTCTGGTTGTCTTGCCTCCATTTCCCATGTGCTAGGTTGTAGGTATATGTCACGAGATCCAGTTTAGGAGGTGTTGATAGTTGAATTCTGGATTTCCTGATTGCTGGGCATGAACTCTGCCAATCAAGCTACACCTCCAGTCCTCTTAATTATTTTTACATATTTATTTAATGTGTTTGTGTTAGCCACCGTGCTTGGCTGGGAACACAGCTCATTCTGTTTCCTTGTAAAGTTGAAGAGAACTGCATTTAAGTCAGAAGCAGAACTGGGGATGGAGCTTGATCCGTAGAATGTTGCCTAGCAAGGATACCCAACACAAAACATCCCAACACTTCGTTAACTGGGTGTCTTGTGATATACCTGCAAGCCCAGCACTTTGAAGGAGGGTCAGTAATTTCAGAACAGCTTCACAGCAAGTTCCAAGCTAGCCCAGCAGTCATGAGATTCTGCCTCTAAATTAATTAATCAATCATTCAACTAATTATCAGAAAGACTTAGATTCAGATTCTGAGTCTCCTCTTACTGGCTATGCAACCTTGGTCAAATTATTTAACCTCTGTCAGCTCTTGTTTTCTCCTCTATGAACCAGAGCTACAGAACTCCATAGCCCCGTGTGGGATTTGATTACACACGAAGAGCTTCTTAGCACAAAGAAAAAGTTTGAAAATTAAAGTTATTTTCTTTCATTTCGCTGTGCTTTAGTTTGAAGTCTGGGGCTCAGTCTTGTTAGGCCAGCTCTCTCCCACTGACTAGCACTGCACGGCACCTGGGTGGAGGTCCAAGGACATGGCACAATAGTCAGTTTTCTGCTTCCACCATGTGGGGCCTGGGGATCAAATTCAGGCCGTTAGACGTGGAGACAAGACCTGGGCTATCTTGCCAGCCCCTCAGCCTTATCTCCTAACAGAGCTCCTTTTTTTTTTTTTTTTTTTTTTTTTTTTGGCAACTTCTTTATCTTTTATCTCTGACCTCAGACTTTATTCCTCTGTTCTGGACAGGTTTCTTTGTATCCAACCCAAGTCACATTTCCGAAGTCTTCGCTGGTGCTTTCTCATGTCCTAGATTCTTGAGTCTTATTCTCAGAGCCTGGTAGAGACCCTGATTGATGGGGATGTTGCAGGTTCTTTTGCTTTTTTATTTTTTGGGATTTTTGATGGTAAAAAATATATAATTTAAATTATGTTTGCCTGTTTATTCTATAGTGATAGATAAGAACAACATAAAGTTTCTCTTTAGCCAGGTGGGGTGACTCAGCACTAAGGAAACTGAGCCACAAGGATGGTGAATTAAGGGCCAAACTGGACTGCACTGTGAGACCATCTAAAGTTTTTTCTTAACCTTTAAACCATTTTTAAAATGTTATTACATTTTATAACTTATTATTTTGTAGGTCATGGGGCAACATGCCACAGTGCATGTGTGCAGGAGGTCAGAGGATAACCTGTGGAAGTGGGGTCTGGGGATCAAATTCAGGTATGGTGGCAAGTGCCTTTACCTCCTGAACCATTTCACTGATCCCTTAAGCTTTGTGTTTATTTGTTTGTTTTCGAGATAGGGGTTCTCTGTGTCACCCTGGCTATTCTGGAACTCACTCTGTAGATCAGGCTGGCCTTGAACTCAGAGATTCACCTGTCTCTGCATCCTGAGTTCTGGGTTTAGAGGCATGAACCACCACTGCTCAGTTTAAATTATTTTAAATGTACACAGTGAGATTGTTCAGTGGTAATGCACTTGCTCCCAAGCCTGGTCACCTGTATTTGATCACCAGGACCCTCATGCATATTGTGACATAAGACTGCCCCTCATACATGAAATAAACAAATGTACAAAAATGATTGTACATCTCACTTGGCATTAAATACAAGCAATTACCACCATTATATAGTTACAGAACTTTTTCACTATGGGAAATAGAAGGTCTGTACTCCTAAATAATAATCCCCTTTCTACCCTCTGATATAGCTCCATTCTACTGACTATACATTTGTTTTCTCAAGGTATCTCATATAAGCAGAATCTTGTGTAATGTGTCTGGTTTATATCACCTAAGAAAATGCTTTTGAGAGCCATCTGTATTATAACATATGCACAATTTTCCTTTATCGGGTAAAATAATATCTCTTCAATGCATATGTCACGTTTTGCCTACCCTTTCATCTGTCAATAGATATTTTGGCTGCTTCTGCTTTCTGACTATTGAGAATAATGCTGTCATGAACATTGGTAAGCAAATGTCAGCTTGAGTCCCTGATTTCAGTTCTTTTGGGTGGATATCTAGAAGCGGAAATGTTCCATCATATGGTAATTCTAGGGTTAGCTTTTTGAGGGTCTTAAAACTGCTTCCCATAGTGGTTGGATCATTGTACATTTTACCAGCAGTGCAACAAGAATACAGGGTCTCCATATAATCACAAACACTTATTTTGCTTTTACATATATGAGTGTGTGCTATGTACATGCTCATGTGACTGCATATATAGGTGTGTGTGCAAGTGTGCTGGGGTGCACATAAGTGGTGTGCGTGTGGAAGCCAGAGCTTTAGTTCAGGTGTCTTCCTGCACTGCTCTCCACCTCACACTTAGAGCCAGGGTCTCTCGCTGAACCTGGAGCTCACCCATTGGGTGAGGCTAGCTGGTGAATCTGCCGGTCGCTCACTCCTGCTCACTCTTCCATTGGATGAGGCTAGCTGGTGAATCTGCCGGTCGCTCACTCCTGCTCACTCTGGGATTAAGATGTGTACTCAATGCCCGGATTTTTATGTGTGTGCTAAGAATCCAAATTCAGGTCATTATGACTGCAGGTTCTATACTGAGTAAGCCATCTTCCCTCTCCTCTCCACTTTCTTAAAAAATAATGGCCCTTCTAGAGCTAGGGCTAGTCCTCAGTTGCCATTCTTGAAACTGTATAAACAGGGTGTGGTGGTTTAAATAAGAATGCCCCCCATAAAATAGATTTTATGGGTGGACTAGGGGTAGAGGGGATGGGAATAGGAGGATCAGGTGGGGAGGAAGAGGGTAAAAAGGGTTGAGGGAGGGAAGGTAGGAAAAGTGAGCCAGAATTGAGGGGCATCTGAGGGGTGGTATGGAAGCCTAGTGCAGTGGAAACTTCCTAAAATATATGAAGGAGATCCTAATGAAGTCTCCCAATAATGGGGGACACAGCGTCCCAACTGGCTATCTCTTGTCACCAAATGAAACTTCCAATACTGGGTTACATCCAATTGAGCCAAAGAGCTTCCACGGAAATCCCCAGACAATCTATGCTGTACCAAGACAATAGGCCGCTTTCCATCAGCTGACAGCAAAGGGCGCATTGCTGAAGACAGACAGCTTCCACATATGGAACATGGAGAGGTGGGGCTGGTGCCTACACAGAACTTCACCCTACATTCCAGTGTCTTTGGTATGGGAAAGCTACTCTGCAGCTACCAAAAGAGAAACCTAAACACCAAGTCAGTCACAAACCCTTTATCTACAATGGTGTCCTGCCTGCAAAATATGCTAGGGCAATGGTGGCACAAAGCTTATGAGAGGAACCAACCAATGTCTGTTGTTACTGAAGGCCCACTCCACAAGATGGAACCATATCCAACACTGCTTGGGTGACCAAGAACCGAAACTAGATAGCCCACAGACCTAGAGTAAAACCAAATACTACTGTTCTAAAAAAAAAAAAAAAGTAACAATAAAATGATTCCTAATGGTATCTGATATACTCATAAATTGGTGCCTTATTCAGCCATAGTCAAAGAAGTTTCTGTAGCAGATGGAAACAAATACAGAGACCCATAGCCTGCTACTGCACACAGAGAGAGGCCTTGGGACACACAGTTCTAAATGGGATGTCTCCACTAAATCCCTCCCTTCAGAATTTAGGTAATCCCCAAAAAAGAGGAGACAAAAAGAGTGTAAGAGCCAGAGGGGGTGGAGGACACAGGAGAACAAGACCCTGTTCTTACTCAGCTGAGTAAGGTCCACGTACAGAGACCGGAGCAGCAGAGCAGGGCTGCCGGGTCTGCACCAGGTTCTTGGTAAGCTTTAGGCTTTTTTTTTTTTCTTTCCAAGACAGGTTTCTCTGTGAAACAGTTTTGCCTGTCCTGGAACTTACTTTGTAGTACAAGTTGACCTCCAACTCACAGAGATCCGCCTGCCTTTGCCTCTTGAGTGCTGGGATTAAAGGTGTGCCCCACAACCACCCAGCATCAGTTTAGTATTTTTATGACTCCTGAGTGTGTGAATGAGTAGGTCTCTGATTCTGGTGTCTTCTCTTGGGGCTCTTTGCCTTCTGTTGGTTTGCCTTGTTCAACTTTGATGTGATAGGTTTTATCTTCTTATATTTTATTTTATTATGTTTTGTTGTTATCTCTTAGAAGCTTATTCTTTTTTTCCCTCCCTTCCTCCCTCCCTCCCTCCTTCCTCCCTCTCTTCCTTCCTTTCTTTTGTTTTTCAAGACCAGGCTGGTCTCAAACTCAGAGTGACCCGTGGGCCTCTACCCCTGGAGTGCTGGAATTAAAGGCATATGTCACCGCTACCACTACCTAGCAAGTCTGTTCTTTTCTAATGAACTCTCCTAGCTCTTGAGAACTTCTTGTGGCATTGAAACCACCATGACACACAAGCAGCCAATATGCTTTTCTCCTGCATCTTTTGATCTGTTTTCCAGGCTCTGAAGAGCAGCTTACTTCTCTGTATTAGTCAGAGTTCGCTAGAGTAACAGAATTTATAGAATGAATCTCTATCTATCTATCTATCTATCTATCTATCTATCTATCTATCTATCTATCTTCATCATCTCTATCAATCTGTTTATATCTTTATCTATATCTTCATCATCTCTATTGATCTATTTATATCTTCATCTCTATCATCTATCTATCTTTCATTATCTCTATATCTTCATCTTTATCTATCTATATCTATCTATTTTCATCATCTCTATTGATCTATTTATATCTTCATCTATATCTATCTATCTACCTACCTACCTACCTACCTACCTACCTATATGGGGTTCATTAGAATGACTTACAGGCTGTGGTCCAGCTAATCCAGCAATGGCTGGCTATCAACAGAAAGTCCAAGAATCCAGAAGTTGCTCAGTCCACAAGACTGGATGTCTCAGCTGGTCTTCAGTAGATGATAGCATCCCGAAGAAGTAATGTGAAGGAATGGACTTGCTAGCAAGTCAAGAGCAAGCAGGCAAAGAGCAAAAGCTTCCTTTTTCCATGTCCTTTTATAAGCTTCCAGCTGGAGGTAGACCCAGATTAAAGGTATATGTCTTCCCCTCCTCAAGATCCAGATTAGAAGCAGATCTTCCTAATTGAAACTAAGCAAAAAATCCCTCACTGGTGTGCTCTCCCTTGTTGGATTTTAGTTAACTCCAGATATAGTCAAGTTGACTACCAAGAGTAGCCATCACACTTTCTCTGCTCTTTAGTTATAAATAGTAGCACTTTGGGAAGGATACAGTCAATTTATTTAGGCCAACAATTCTCTGAGCTTCTTTTTCTCCATATATTTTCCAGAGTAGAAACAATGGTGCTAATTCCATAGGGACCATCTCTGGCTCTGACCTATCACTGACCTCAGAACTAGAATGGCATCCAGAGCCTTGGGCAAAATTATTTCTGAGTCCCATCTGAATTCAGGGGGACATGTTATGTTCCTTTGGCACTGCTCCTAAGCTGTTTGAATCAGGCTTCCCTCTAGTCCCTTCCTTTGCCAAGACTCATAGTTGGTGGCAGGATGGACGGATGCTGGGTGTGGTGATTCACCTCCTGCATGATCCTCATGACTTCTCAAGGGAAATTTGGAGACCTGGAATTTTGGTCAGAATTCTCCATTCATATTCCCAGAACCTAGGCTCTCTGGAGCAATCTTTGTTTATATTGTTTAGTGCTTACATCTTCTCTGTGGGTTTCTGATGTCAAGAGTAGGGTATGTTAAACTGGTCTCCCATGGACACATCATACCTATGACCTCAGGGGTTTCATACATCTTAGGTTTTGCTCCAGCCTAGGTTTTAATCCTTTGCTTATTGGTGCACAGTGTAACAGTATAGTACACTGGTAGAGAACTTGCCTAACCTTACCTGAGGCTCACCTCCATCACCTCAAAAAAAGATGAAGGGCCACTGGGTGGTGGTAGCCCTTGAGAGGCAGAGGCAGGTGGATCTCTGTGAGTTCAAGGCCAGCCTAGTCTATAGGTTCCAATGTTACACAGAGAAAACCTGTCTTGAAAAACCAAAAAAAAAAAAAAAGGACAAAGTATAAATTACTGTTTCTTTAATCCACCTCAGTTTTCTGCAAAAGCAGGTGGAAAAAATCTTTCTGCATTGCACACAAAGGAAAATGAAGGAAAGTGACTTAGGTTCACAAAAAGAATCATCTACCAAGCTGGGACTGGTGCTCCCTTCCTCTAGAACCACAGCAGTTGTTTTTTTTTTTTTTTTTGAGGCAGGGTTTCTCTGTGTAACAGCCCTGACTGTCCTGGAACTCACTTTGTAGACCAAGGCTGGCCTTGAACTCACAGAGATCCACCTGCCTCTGCCTCCTGAGTGCTGGGATTGAAAGTGTGCGCCTCCACCGCCCGGCTCCCTTACACTCTCATTCCCCACAGATGCCCTACCATTTCAGTTCTCACCTCCACTGCTATGCCCAACCCTGCAGTTTCATTGTCCCCTATTTCTTTCTGTCCAAGCTTTCCTTTCCAATACGTCAGCTAAGACAAGTGAGAATTTCCAGTATCATTAGGAAACATATACATCCTTGTTCAGAAACTCACAAGCCTTCTGGAATTCCAACTTTTACCTAGTTTTCCTTATAAGGCTCCATTCTGTGGAGTAGAAGATAAACTTAGGGTCTGCTCCACGCTAGGCAAGCGCTCCACCAGTACTGCATGCCAAGCCCCTGTTTTTCTAAGACTGTTTTTAATCTGGCCTCACCCCACCTACTTATATTTAGTTCTTGTTACTCCCCAATATAAACCTTCCTTAATGAGGTCAGACTTCTCACTGTTTGCGCACACACGAGCGCGCACATGCACGCACACACATGCACACACACCACATGCACATGCACACACACCACAGTTAAACACACCAAGTAAATGTAAAATGGTTGGTCGCCCCTGGCGCCGTTCTTCTTCCAGAAGTCACCTGGATTCCTTTTCCCTGTCCACTACCAATTCCAACCTGATGCAGAGTTTAAGGTGCGTAAGGCGGCCCATGCGCATGATTTTAACCCCGGTACTCAGGAGGAGAGGAAGGCAGAGCTCTGAGTTTGAGGCCAGCCAGTTCTAGGGCAGCCAGGACTGTTACAGAGAAATCCTGTCTTGATTTTTTTGTTTTTATTGTATGTATTTATTTTGTTTTTTTGAGATAGGGTTTTTCTGGAACTCACTCTGTAGACCAGGTTGGCCTTGAACTCGCAGAGATCCACCTGCCTCTGACTCCAAGTGCTGGGATTAAAGGTGTGCGCCACCACTGCCTGGCTTCATGCTTAGATTCTTAACTACCTATAAATATACAGTTTAGAAATAGTGTTAAGTATATTCACTTTTGGGGTCCGGAGAAATGGTTCAGCCCAGGTTCAATTCCCAGCACCCACATGGCAGTTCATAACTGTCTGTCAGGCAATCCAACGCCTTCACACTTACATATGTGCAGGCAAAACACAAAACCACATGAAATAAAAATAAATTATTTTTTAAAAAGTTATATTCACTTTTTTAACTAAAATATTTTAACTACATGAATGATCTATGTACATTATAAAAACATTAAAAAATATTGCCAAGTGCTGGAAAAAGTCCAAGTATAAATCCATGGTTAAGCTATGTAATATTCTTTTATTTTAATTTAATAAACTTATTTATTTTACATCCTGACCACAGTTTCCCCCATCCCAGTCCTCCCCTCTCTTCCCTCTTTTCCCCATCTACTTCTCCTCCATTTCTATTTAGAAAAGGGCCGGCCTACAAAACATGGCATATCAAGTTGTAGTAAGTATTTAGGATGGGCAAGGCAACCCAGTGTGAGGAATAGTGTCCCAAAGCTACGTAGTATTCTTTCAAATTTTTAATTTTTTTTTTATTTTTTACATACCAATCCCTCTCCCCGCCTCCAGGCTGAGCAAGGTGTCTCTCCATAGAGAATGGGCTC
This sequence comes from Ondatra zibethicus, assembly GCA_004026605.1. Lineage (NCBI taxonomy): Eukaryota > Metazoa > Chordata > Mammalia > Rodentia > Cricetidae > Ondatra > Ondatra zibethicus. The sequence goes on from PVIU01007344.1 coordinate 23,234, forward strand.
CACAAAGTCAGCTCATGCATTAAAGTTAGATCTTGCTTCCCCGTCAGTGGCCCTGTCTACTGCCCAAGCCACACCATTGTCAGCTGCATTAGGAGGCCTACTTTGGTTCTATGCAGGTTTCCCAGCAGTGAGTCCGGAGTCAGTGAGCTCCATTAGTTCAAGTCAGCTGATTCTGTGGGTTTCCCATCATGGTCTTGACCCCTTTGTTCATATTATGGCCCCTCCTTCTCTTCACCTGGAGCTCGGCCCAAGGGGTTGGCTGTGGATCTCTGCATCTCTTTCCATCTGTTTCTGAAAGAGGCTTCTAGCTTCTCTGAGGGCATATTCACTTTTTTTGGGCAACAAGTGTTATCTAAAATTTTTCATTTTGCAAAACTGAATCTCTATTCATAGCAACTCCACATTTCCCACTCCCCTTAGCCTCTAGAAACCACATCTACTTTCAGTCTCTGAACTTGATTATTCTAGGTACCATTTATAACTGGAATCTTAAGGTATTTGCCTTTTGGTGACTGGTTTGTTTCATTTATTATAAAATCCTCTTGATTTGTCCGCTTTGAGCACATGTGATAGGATGACAGGATTGCTTTCTGTTTTGAGATGGAATAAAAGTCCTGTTAGTCCTCTGCTGGTCCCCCGCTGTCAGGCCGGAGTCAGCGAGCTCCCATTAGCTCAGGTCAGCTGTTTCTGTGGTCTTGACCCCTTTGCTCATATTATCTATCGCTCCTCCCTCTCTTCAACTGGACTTTGGGAGCTCAGCCCAATGCTCTGCTGTGGATCTCTGCCTTTGCTTCTATCAGTTGCTGGCCAAATTGGGTCCTCTGAATGTGGGGGACAGTTGTATGGCTGGGACAGACTGGCAGTGAGACCAAGATTTATCCCTACTGTTTGTACTGTCTTTTTGGAACCCATTCTCTTTGGAGGGATACCTTGCTCAGCCTAGATAAAGAGGGGAGATCCTTGGTCCTGTCTCAAAGCAATGTGTTAGACTTTGTTGACTCCCCATGGGAAGGGGCGGGGAAAGGGTAGAGGGAGTAGGAGGAGGGGAGGGAGTGGGAACTGGGATTGGTATGTAAAATGAGAAAAGATAGTTCTTTTAAAAAAATTAATTAATTAAAAAATAGTCCTGTTAGTCCTCAGAGTTGTGTGTGCGTGTGATTTTCTTTTCCCATGCTTCTGTTCATAGACCTTCATCCACAGTTGCTTCCACTCATGGCCATTATGACTAACGCTGCTATGACCATGGGTGTACAAGTATCTCCTCAAGACTCTGTTTTCAGTCTTGTTGGAAGTAGGACGTTTGGATCACTTGCTAGATCAAATTTTCACGAGAGTTCCAACTCCTCCACATTCCCAACAAAACGTGTTTTCCTATTAAATAACCCTCACTTCCCTCAATTGGTTTTAAATTATTTCGTACCTTTGCTCATCTTAACCAGATTTCAGCATTTTTTTTCCTGTTGATATAGGGTCTCATGTATCTAAATTGGCCTCAAATGCAATAGGTAGTTGAAAATGACCTTGAATCTAATGTTTGGTTTATGCAGTATCTGGGCTAGAACAAAAGGCTCCACCGCAGGAGCTCTATCCCCAGGCCCAGATTTGAACACTTTTCAGAACAGTGGTCCTGCTTTGTTCTTCTGTGGCCCCTGGAGTGTAACCTGTGCCACCATGATTTATGTACTGTAAAGTACCTCCTGCTTCATTACACAACATGGGAAGTTTCAGGCGCGTTTTCTTATTTTATTCTTAGAAGCTGGAGTGTAGAATTTCCTGCACAGGCAGAACATGCTGACTGACATGTACAGACTGAGGAAGCCTCCAGCTACATCATGGAGTGGAAGATCTGCACGGGGATAATGTCACTGTTGCCTTCTCTTTCACTAAAAAGAGACAGTATGCTCATTCCATACGATGTTAGGTTTATTTCTGCTGAAGGCAGTTGCTGAGGGCAGCAAAGGTGCAAGGCAATTCAGGTGAAATGGAAGACCCTACAATCTGGGTCTTTGGATACAGTTAAGTTGGTAGAAGTTGATGCCTTCAAATCAAAAACAACACCCCCCCCCAAAAAAAAAAACCCTGCATGGGACTGTGCAGATCGCTCAGTGGGCAAAGCGCTGAGTACAGGCATGCTTTGGAGCCCCAGCACTCATATAAAAAAGACCCTAGTGTGAAGAGAGCTGGTGGGGAGGCAGACGGAGCTAGCTGGCTAGTCAGTGTAGCCAATTAATGAGCTACACATTCCATGAAGAGATCCTGTCCTCAAAATAAGGAAGCAAATAAAACAAAGCAGGGTTTAGTGAAATGGCTCCTTCTGTCGGTAAAGGGTATTTGCTGTCATGCTTGATGATCCAAGTTCAGTCCTTGGGTAGAAGGAGAGAAGAGTGTTTGTTTGTGGCCCCCTAGCAGTGGAACCAGGATCTGTACTTGGTGTTGAGCTGGCTTTTTGGAACCTATTTCCTATGGTAGATGCCTCACTCAGCCTTGATGCCAGGGAAAGAGCGTGGTCCTGCCTCAACTTGATATGCCATGCTTTGTTGACTCCCATGGGAGACCTTACCATTTTTGAAGAGTGGATGGGGCGGGTAAGAAAGGAGGTGGGGGAAAATTCCACAGGAGTGGGACTGAACCAGCTTTCTAGGCCAGAGTGAGCCTGAGAAAGCAAGCTCCACGAAGCAGAAGCAGATCGAGTCCAGGGACATTGGCGGACCAGGATTGAGCCAGCAACCTGGGCCAGAGCAGACCTGAGATAGCAAACTCCACTGGAACAGGTACAGGAAAGTAACCGCTGAGTGAGTGAACAAGAGCCAGAGACTGCTGAGGGTCTGGATGTGAATCTGAGACCTTCAAGGGAGTAGACGTAAGCCAGGACCCCTGTGGGTCTGGGCATGAATTTGGGACCTCCAAGGGAGTAGAGAGAAACCAGAGACCTCTGTGGGTCCAGGTGTGAGTCTGGGACCTCAGAGGGAGTGGACCTGAGCCAGGACCTCTGAGACTTCAAAGGGAATAGGCAGGAACCAGAAACCTCTGCAGGTCCGAACTTGAGTCTGGGACCTCTGAGGGAGTAAGCCTGAGCAAGGTCCTCTGCAGGTCTGGGCACACAAGAGCCTGGGAACTCCGAGGGAGTAGACCAGAGACAGAGTCCTTTACAGGACCAACCCCAAGCCAGGTACCTCTGCAGGAATGGATCCACACCAGGGACATTTACAGAAATAGGTCTGGGCCAACAACCTAGGCTAGAGCAGGCCTGAGACAGCAAACTCCAAGGGAGCAGAGCAAAGCCAGGGAGCACTGAGTGACCTCCAGGAACACAGAGTGACTTAAAGGGGTAACTAGAACCTTGGAACTGACTGTACCACGAGGAACAACCATCTGAGCCTTGGATTCACTGGCACCTAGAAGATTATTCAACAGAATCACAGACAGCCCAACCATACATATTAGAGAAAAACATGAGTAGAAAAGGTAAGAACACATGCAACACCACAAAGGGCAACACGACACCAGTAAAACCTAAAGACCCTACAACAGCAAGACTTGAACAACCAATTATAGATGAAGCAGAAGAAAATGACCTAAAAATAACTTCAGAAGAATGTTTGAAACTCTTAAAGAGGAAATGAGAAATTCCCTCAAAGAAAAGGAGGAAAAGACAAACAAAAAATTGGAAGACATCAGGAAATCCCTAAAAGAAAACCAAGAAAAAGCAATCAAACATATGAAAAAAACTATCAAGATTTGAAAACTGAAAGAGAGACAATAAAGAAAACACAAGCCGAGGGAATTATAGAAATAGAAATCATGAGAAAACGATCAGGAACCACAAATGCAAGCATGAACAGCAGAGTACAAGAGATGGAAGAGAGAATCTCAAGCGCTGAAGATACAATAGAGGAAATAGACTCATCAGTCAAAGAAAACATTAAATCTAACAAAAGCTTAACCCAAAATATCCAGTTAATATGGGACACCATGAAAAGGCCAAATCTAAGAATAATAGATATAGAAGAAGGAGAAGTTCAACTCAAAAGCTCAGAAAATTTATTTAACAAAATCATAGAAAAAAACTTTCCCTACCTAAAGAAAGATATGCCTATGACGAAACAAGAAGCTTACAGAACACTAAATAGACTATATCCAAATAAAAAGTCCTCTTGCCACATAGTAATCAAAATACTAAACATACAGAGTAAGAAAGAATATTAAGAGCTGCAAAGGAAAAAGGCCAGGTAACATATAAAGGTAGACCTATCAGAATTACACCTGACTTCTCAGTGGAGACAATGAAAGCCAGAAGGTCCTGGTCAAGCGTTATGCAGACATTAAGAGACCACGGATGCCAGCCCAGACTACTATAACCAGCAAAACTGTCGATCACCATAGAAGGACAAAACAAGATATTCCATGACAAATATAGATTTCAACAATACCTAGCCACAAACCCAGCCTACACAAAATACTAGAAGGAAAACTCCAACCCAAGGAATTTGGCTACACCAACAAAAACACAGACAATTGATGGGCTCATAGCAGCAAATTCCAAAGAAGGGAAAAACGCACAAATTAACATCACCAGCAATGAAAACTAAATTAACAAGAGGTAGCAATCACTGGTCATTAATATCCCTTAATGTAAATGGACTCAGCTTACCTATAAAAAGGCATAGGTTAAGCTGGGCGGTGGTGGCGCACGCCTTTAATCCCAGCACTCGGGAGGCAGAGGCAGGCGGATCTCTGTGAGTTCGAGACCAGCCTGGTCTACAGAGCTAGTTCCAGGACAGGTTCCAAAGCCACAGAGAAACCCTGTCTCGAAAAACAAAAACAAAAACAAACAAACAAACAAAGGCACAGGCTAACACTGGATATGAAAACAGAATCCATCCTTCTTCTGCATACAAGAATCACACCTCAACCTCAAAGAGAGACAATGTCTCAGAGTAAAGGGTTGGGAAAAAATATTCCAATCAAATGGACCTATAGAACACATCTATAGAATATTCTATCCAAACAGGAAAGAGAGACAATGTCTCAGAGTAAAGGGTTGGGAAAAAATATTCCAATCAAATGGACCTATAGAACACATCTATAGAATATTCTATCCAAACAGAAAAGAATATACCTTCTTCTCAGCACCCCATGGAACCTTCTCAAAAATTGACCACATACTCAGTAACAAAACAAACTTCAACAAATACAAAGAAATTGGAATAACACAATGTACCTTATCAGATCACCATGCTTTAAAACTAGAAGTCAACAGCAATGCAAATTCCAGAAAACCCACAAACACATGGAAATTAAACAATGCTCACCTTAATTATCAATGGGTCAAGGAAGAAATAAAGGGAGAAATTAAAGACTTCCTAAAATTCAATCAAAATGACCACACAACATACCCAAATTTATGGGACACAATGAAAGCAGTGTTAAGAGGAAAGTTCATAGCACTAAACACCTACATAAGGAAGCTGGAAAAATCCCACACGAGTGAATTAACAGAACATTTGAAAACTTTAGAACAAAAAGAAGCAAACTCACCTAAGAGAACTATAATTAAAGTGAGAGCTGAAATCAACAAAATAGAAACAAAGAAAACCAACAATACAAAGAATCAATGAGACAAAGAGTTGGTTCTTTGAGAAAATCAACAAAATAGACAAACCTTTATACAAACTAACCAAAAGACAGAGAGAGAATATCCAAATTAACAAAATCAGAAATGAAAAGGGGGACATAACAACAGACACAGAGGAAATACAGAGAATCTTCGGGTCATATCCTGAAAACCTATACTCCACAAAATTGGAAAACTTAAAGGAAATGGACAACTTTCTGGATAAATATCACTTACCAAAATAAAATCAAGACCAGATAAGCAAATTAAACAGACCTATAACTGCTGAAGAAATAGAAACAGTCATCAAAAGTCTCCCAACCAAAAAGAGCCCAGGACCAGATAGTTTCAGCCCAGAAATCTACAAGACCTTCAAAGAAGAACTAATACCAATACCCCTCAATTATTCCACACAATAGAAACAGAAGGAACATTGCCAAACTCTTTATGAGGCTACAATTACCCTGATACCCAAACCACAGAAAGGTATTACTAAGAAAGAGAATTACAGACCAATCTCACTCGTGAACATTGATGCAAAAATACTCAATAAAAAATTGGCAAATCAAATCCAAGAACACATCAGAACCATCATCTACCATGATCAAGTCAGCTTCATCCCACAGATGCAGGGGTGGTTCAACATACGAAAATCTGTCAACGTAATCCACCATATGAACAAGCTGAAAAATAGAAACCACATGATCATCTCATTAGATGCTGAAAAAGCATTTGACAAAATACAACATCCCTTCATGATAAAGGTCTTGGAGAGAGCAGGGATACAAGGAACATACCTAAACATAATTAAGGCAATATACAGCAAGCCAACAGCCAACATCAAACTAAATCGAAAGAAACTCCCAGTGATCCACTGAAATCAGGAACAAGACAAGGTTGTCCATTCTCTCCATATTTATTCAATATAGTTCTTGAGGTCCTAGCTAGAGCAATAAGACAACAAAAAGAGATAAAGGGGATACAAATCAGAAAGAAGAAGTCAAACTTTCACTATTTGCTGTTGATATGATAGTTTGCATAAGCAACCCCAAAAATTCTATCTAGGAACTTCTACAACTCATAAACACTTTCAGTAATGTAGCAGGATACAAGATTGACTCAAAAAAATCAGTAGCCCTCCTGCACACAGGTGATAAAAGAGTTGGGAGAGAAATCAGAGAATCAACACCCTTCACAATAGCCACAAATAGCATAAAATATCTCGGAGTAACTCTAACCAAACAAGTAGAAGACTTGTATGACAAGAACTTTAAATCTTTGAAGAAAAAATTGAAGAAGACACCAGAATGTTGAAATATCTCCCATGCTCTTGGGTAGGTAGAATTAACATAGTAAAAACGGCAATCTTACAAAAATCAATCTACATATTCAATGCAATGCCCAGCAAAATCCCAGCAAAATTCTACACATACCTCAAAAGAATGATACTCAACTTAATATGGAAAAGCAAAAAACCCAGGATAGCCAAAACAATCCTGTACAATAGAAGAACTTCTGGAGGCATCACAATCCCTGACTTCAAACTCTATTACAGAGCTACAGTACTGAAAACAGACTGGTATTGGCATAAGAACAGACAGGAGGGCCAATGGAACCAATTGAAGACCTGGATATTTATCCATACACCTTCGAAACTTGATTTTTGACAAAGAAGCAAAAAATATTAAATGGAAAAAGGAAGCATATTCAACAAATAGTGATGGCATAACTAGATATCAAAATGTAGAAGAGTGAAAATAAGCCCATATCTACCACTATGCACAAAACTCAGGTCCAAATGGATCAAAGACCTGAACATAAAGCCGTCTACACTGAACCTTATAGAAGAGAAAGTGGGAAGTATACTTGAACACACTGGTAGTGCGGGACAATTGTCTATATTCTGTCAATTATGTTTTAAATAAACGCTGATTGGCCAGTAGCCAGGCAGGAAGTATAGGCAGGACAATCAGACAGGAAGTAGCGGCATGTCAATGAGAACAGGAGAATTCTGGGAAGAAGGAAGCCTATTCCTCCCCAGTCCTGTCTTAACCACAGAAGAAGGAAGATGTGATTGCTCTGCTGAAAAAGGTACCGAACCATATGACTAACATAGATAATAATACTGGGTTAATATAAGTTATAAGAGTTAATAAGAAGCCTGAGCTAATGGGCCAATCAGTTTATCATTAATATAGACCTCTGTGTGATTTCTTTGGGGCTAAACGGCTGTGGGACATGGTGGGAAGACAGAAACCAGGCAGGACAGAACACCTCTGACAACACATTGGCACAGGGGACCACTTCCTAAATAGAACCCCAGCAGCACAGACACTGAGAGAAACAATTAATAAATGGGACCTCCTGAAACTGGAAAGCTTCTATAAAGCAAAGGACATGGTCAACAAGACAAAATGACAGCCTACAGAATGGGAAAATATCTTCACTAACCCCACATTAGACAGAGGTCTGATCTCCAAAATATACAAAGAACTCAAAAAATTGGACACCAAAAGATCATGTAATCCAATAAAAAAATGGAGTACAGACCTAAACAGAGAACTCTCAACAGAGGAATCTAAAATGGCTGAAAGACACTTAAGGAAATGTTCAACATCCTTAGTCATCAGAGAAATGCAAATCAAAACAACTCTGGGATTCCATCTTACACCTGTAAGAATGGCCAAGATCAAAAACACTGAAGACAACTTATGCTGGAGAAGTTGTGGGGAAAAGGGAACACTTCTGCATTGCTGGTGGGAATGCAAGCTGGTACAACCCCTTTGGATGTCAGTGTGGCGATTTCTCAGGAAATTAGGAAACAACCTTCCTCAAGACCCAGTAATACCACTTTTGGGTATATATCCAAAGGATGTTCAATCGTGCCATAAGGACATGTGCTCAACTATGGTCATAGCAGCTTTGTTTGTCATAGCCAGAACCTGGAAACAACCTAAATGTTCCTCCACCAAAGAATGGATAAGAAAAATGTGGTACATTTACACAATGGAGTACTACACAGAAGAAAAAAATAACGACATCTTGAATTTTTCAGGTAAATGGATAGAGCTAGAAAACATCATTTTGAGTGAGGTAACCCAGACACAGAAAGACAATTATCACATGTACTCACTCATTAGTGGTTTTTAAACATAAAGCAAAGAAAACCAGCCTACAAACTACAATCCCAGAGAACCTAGACAACAACGGGGACACTAAGAAAGACATATATAGATCTAATCTACATGGGAAGTAGAAAAAGACAAGATTTTCTGAGTAAATTGGGAGCATGGGGACCTTGGGAACAGGTTGAAGGGGAGGGGAGAAGTAGGGAGGGGAACAGAGAAAAATGTAGAGCTCAATAAAAATCTATAATAAAAGAAAGAAAGAAAGAAAGAAATCCAGAAAAAAAAAGAAAGGAGGTAGGGGAAGGGAATGAGAGAAGGGGAGGGAGGAGAAACTGTGGTTGATATGTAAAATATATTAAAAATTTAATAAAAAATCATCCTTTGACTTCCACATATACACTGTGGCATGCACACACTATAAATTAGCAAAGTTATTTAATTTTTAAAAATTTTTAAATTTTTTAATTTAAAATTATTTATTATTATTTATTAAATTTTTAAAAATTGAGTCTGGAGAGATAGCTTTAATAGTTAAGAGCATGTACTGTTTTTCCAGAGAACCCGAGGCCAACTTCCAGCACCCACATTGGGTGACTCACAACCATCTGTAATCCAGGAGGATCCAGCACCTCTTATTTTCTTGTATTCACCTGATCTCGTGTGCACAAACATACACATAGTTTAAAATATTAAAAATAAATATTATGGGTCAGGTGTGGTGGTGCAGATATTTGGTCCTAGCACTTAGGAGGTAGAAGTAGATGTATCTATGAGTTTGAGGCCGGCCTGGTCTTCATAGTGAGTTCTAGGACAGTCAGGGTTATATAGACAGACCCTGTCTCATAAAAAAGAAAGGAAGAAAGAAAGAAAAAAGAAAGAAGTTAAAGAAAACAAAACTTGGCATGATGGCACAGACACGTGTTCCCAGAACTCAGGAGATGAAGGCGGAGGATCAGAAACTGAAGGTCATCCTAATCTCCGTAGTGAGTTTGACTGGGTTAGACAGCCTGTCCCAACCAACTAACCAACCAGTCACCAACAACATCAAACATCAATCCTAGAAGTTAAGACACATTAAGTAAGCTCTGACCTTAAGGAACGGAGAAGTATAGAAATGATGCAGGAACTGGACACACAGGGCGGTGCCGATAACTCGAGGACCCCTGCTCTGCTTTGTTCAGACTCACTCTTCACTTCTGCATCCTACTAAAGCCATGGAGGAGTCAGTTTCTCATCCACAGTTGTGCTTTTTTTCTTACAGTTTAATTAATTTAATGGGTGGGGCACATGACTGTCATGGCATAAATGTGGAGATCAGAGGACAAAAGTTATTTCTCTTTTTTACCATATGGGTCCTGGGGATCAATCTTAGGTCATTAGGATTGGCAGCAAGGGCCCTTACATTCCGAACCATCTTGTCTGCCCCACTGTTATGGCTCTGAGGGTTTCTTTAATTCTGAAAGCATTTTTTCTTTCTTTCTTTCTTTTTTTTAGTCTTTCCATGGAAAAGTCCATTTAGCCATCTACTTGGCACATTTTATAAAATGAAACAATCACTTGGAATCTTTAAAAAAGCACAGGGAAGCAATTAACTTTTTGAGATTTTTAGGTTTTTAGAAAAGCTGCCTCGGGGTGGCTTGGCACTGGCTCTCAAGCGTACATCCCCTTCCTTGATTCACCTGTATGGAAAGTTTTGCTCATGTGTCTGCTGGGCACTTCTGACCATCCCCACTTATGTGGCCTCCATCTCAAAGGCTGGGAAGTGCCCCTAGATGCAAAGCTCATGGTTTTAATTAGGCATTCTAGGCATGGGGTGGGGGTTGATAAACCAATAAAAATAAACTAAGCAGGGCAATGGTGGCTCATGCCTTTAATCCCAGCAGGCAGATCTATGTGAGTTCAAGGCCAGCCTGGTCTACAAAGCGAGTTCCAAGACAACAATGACTATTACACAGAGAAACCCTATCCTGAAAAACAACAACAACAAAACCCCAGACAAACAACTAAACAAACAAACAAAACCCTGAAATCCCCTAGAGATGCATTGGCATATTGGGGAAATACTATTTTCCCAGAACTTTTTTGGTCATAAGAATCCTTGAAAAGTCTATCTAATGAGTTAGAATTTCCAAGGAGACTACACTGAAAATATGTGGACTTTAGACTTTCAAGCCAAGTCATTTTCATCAGTAATGGGTATCTATTATTTTGGTTACCCAGGCACCTGCCCAAAAGGTAATTTTTTTCCTTGGAGGCTAAAGACAAGATGATCATGGTAATTATCTGAGGGATAATTATCTTTGAGGGAGAGAGCTATGAACTGTTCAGGGGTACAGCTGTCAAATTCCTGGGTTCCACCCTTACACTGCAAAAGCAAAGTACCAACACTCCCAGGTTCTCTGGCAGGAAACCCAGGTCTGACCTGCGAGGCAATTGCTGCAGGACTTGGAGTAAGTTATTTAGTCTCTCGAGTCTCACTTTCATTAGCCATGAAGTGGAGATAACACTGAATTTTTCTCACTGAGGATTGGGTCACACATACAGAACTTATTCTGATGCCCGTTAAATAAAAAGAATGGACAGTAAATCAATGCTATTGATATTTCTCTACACAGAAGTCCGCAGGTGTCCTCACACATAAACATGGGTAAACAGAGCTTGTGAAAAGGGAAGACTGGTGTAGGTAGTCATAGGAATCTACACAGATATTCAAGTACAGCTACAAGACCCAGTGATCACCTTTCTCACTAGACCCAGAAGGTGCAACTGTGGCTGACTATATTAGACAAAAGGAAGACTATTTTTTAAATCAAAGTCTGACTCAGTCTGCCTGGCAGGAACCAAACAGGAAGGGCTTGGACATCTGGAACCTTCCTGGGTGCCACATCAGTTAGAAATAGAATTCGCAGGAGCTAGGCATGCTGGTGATATCTGTAATTCTAGCACTTGGTAGATGTAAGAGAATCAGGAGTTCAAAACCATCCTCAGCCACATAACAAGTTCAAGGCTACACCGGGCTACACCACGCCAAACAAAAACAAACTACAACAAAAGGCAGATGTTCCCCTGCAAAAGGACCAATGCCTGCCCTTACTGACTGAAAAGGAGACTGTCTCGGACAAGTTCCCAACCCAGACTCCGCCAGGTCTGGATTGGGGGCATCAGCTCTACTGCTGACCTACAGTGTGGCCTTGGGGAACTTGTTCTAACTTGCATTTCTCAGTTTTATTAACTATAAAAAGTTCACATTAATGTACTTTCTTTAAAGACCATTGTTAAGATATTAAAAGCAAACACCATACATAAAAATTAGTTAAAAGCTATCTTTCAGATTTTAATTTTCTTGTAATGTTGTCCAGGTTGGTGCTGAATTCTCTTGGATCACTGTACTTGTCTTTGTTATCATCCTTTAACAGGGGATAAATTATAAAATCCCCTTGAAGAAGGCAGGCCTCCTTTGCTTTTGTTATCATCCATCATTGCACTCAGAGTAAAGAAGGAACATTCTGGGCATGCAATTATCCATATCCTGTCCCTCCCAATTGTGCTCCTGTCTCCCTGGGTCCCTGCCGTGGTGTGTGTGTGTGTGTGTGTGTGTGTGTGTGTGTGTGTGTGTGCATGCACTTTATCTATGTTCACACGTCTATGCATTCTTCCAAAGCTTCCTCAGAGGCTCAGCTGATTGATGTCTGTCACTGCTTGGGGAATGAAGCCTTTTCTGTAGGTGGAGAGGGCAGACAAAGGCACAGAGGGTGGAAGTGAAGGAAGGAAGGAAGGAGGTGAGGATTCAGTATAGGAGGGTGGAATGTGTCATGAGGTTCCTCAAAATCTGCCTGTTGTGAATCTGTGAATGACCTCTGATGATTCACTTCCTTTTATTAGCTTTCCTCTCCTAGAATGGATGGAGAGAGTTGCATTTACTTTAAGTTAATAAAAGTACACAGAATCTAGTGTGAGAGAGCCATGAAAACACCTCACAGGGACTACCGATGTTACCTTGATTTTCTTCAGAGCAAGATTGCTTAGCTGTTTAGCTTGATGTTGAACAATCCCTAAATAAGATGACTTTGCCAGGCAGTGGTGGCGCACACCTTTAATCCCAGCATTTGGGAGGCAGAGGTAGGTGGATCTCTGTGAGCTCAAGGCCAGCCTGGTCTACAGAGTGAGTTCCAGGACAGTCAAAGCAACACAGAGAAACCCTGTCTCCAAAACCCAGGGGGGAAAAGATGACTTCTTGCCAGTTTCTCTAATCTCCCCTTCTAGCCCCTTTTCTAGGGCATGTCCTTAGCTTCCCCTTCAGCATCTATTGCTACCCAATATGGCAACCTGAGTTCCAAGTAGAGACTTCCTGAAGAGAGGCTCAGAATCCAGGAGGTTTGGAAAATCCTAACCAATACCCTTTACAATTTTTATTAGATTTATTACTTTTATTCTTTGTATGAGTGTTTCATCCAAATGTATGTGTGTGCATCAGCATGCTTGGTGCTCTTGGGGGTTAGAAGAGGGATTGGATCTCCTGGAACTGGAGCTCCAGAGAGTTGTGAATCACCATGTGATGCTGGGAAATTGAGGCCAGGGCCTCTACAAGAGCAACAAGTGCTCTTAACTACTGAACCATCACTCTAGCCCTCCGATATTCTTCTAGGGTAATACATTTCTGACTTACTGTGCTTGAATTAGGGACAAAAGAAATTTGGCCAAGGTTCAAGATGTTCATGCTGAAGTCAGAGATAATTGGCCTGGGCAAAACTAAAAATCAGACCAGAGACCCTGAAGGGCAGGGTAAAGTGTCATAGACTGAATATGAATGAGCCAAGTTGACCTGGGCTTCTCTGTGTTATTGACGACATCGTGTAACCTCAGGGTTCAGTCCGAGTACTCTGCTTTCCATGAGTAAGGAAGGAAATATGTGGCTTCCCTCCACCCTCTCCACAGGCCTTTGGGGACTCAGTGGCCCCACCACCTCCCAGATCACGTTACAGGCCCAGACACAGTCAGCTTCACCTTTACCACTAAACATACAGTAAGTGGGGAGGGGTCCTCAGACTCAAGGATGCTAGATGACCAGTTCTGCAGCCTTTCCCCACACTGTTGAGGAATCTGTTTGCCAATATGTAAAGAAGGAGGTTAAGAAAAGTTCTCACACTGCACAGAGTCACAGATGAGGGGGTGAGTGGGAGTCAAGGGTGCGGGGGCGAGCAGCACAGGCAGCTGTCTTTCCCAGCTGCACAGTTGCTAGCAACTGTGGGCCAAGGACACAGCATCCCCACTTAACTTGATTCCTGAAATGGACTCCAGTATGACCCAGTCTTCTGGGCCAAAATAGACAAGAGAAGAAGGGAAGCACTCTAGGTAAGGATTACAGTTGACAGAATTTACCATTCCATTTCAACCGAGCTGCAGAACAGGCACAGGTGGAAACAATGCTGCTCGTTTCGCAGACAGGAAAGCTGAAATCAAGAGTTAATTGACTTGTTTAAAAATCATTGCACATGCTGAATGTTCTTAGTATAGCAGCCCAGGAATATATCCCTTGACTCAATATGAACTTCCTTCTGGACCTGGCTAGTCAGAAAATAGCCTTTAAGGGCTGGGCATGGTAGGACTTCCTGTCACTTGGGAAGTGCAGACCAGAATGAGTTTGAGGCCCTAAGACCCTGTCTCAAAAACCTAAACCAACAGTTAAGACAGTTGGGCATAGGGCTTTAAGTAGATCTCTGAGTCCAAGCCACTCTGGTCTACATAGTGAGTTCCAGGACATCGAAGGCTACATAATGAGATCCTGTCTCAAAAAATAAAACAAAACAACAATAATAAAACCAAAGCTTACAAAAAACTCAAAACAAACAAAAAACCTAAACCAAAACAAAAGCTTTCAGGAGTCATTTTCCAAGATCCTAGGAGCCAGGCTAGGTTTAGGGACTCTGCCTGCCCGTTTATAAATAGAGCCCACAAGAGAGCTCCTCCAATAGTCTATGTTGCCACAGCTGCTTCAGGAGGTCTAGACTCCTAAGATACAAATGCCAGTGTTGGAGACTTCCCTCTTGGAGTCAAGAAAATAATGAAATCATATGCATTTACTTCCTTATTTCTCATGCTCAACAGAAACTTTAGTTTAGACCACAAAGGAAGTTCCTGGAATTCAGGCAAGGAGTAATTTGTATTATAGTATAGTTATCCTAAAAAAATAAAAATAAATAAAATAGTGTTTCTGGAAGGAGCTCTGCAGGATAGATAGAAAGGCTTGAGGGTAACACCTGAGCTGGAACGTTTTATACCACCTACCTGAACATCTTAATTACCTGGGCCTTCTCTTCAAAGAATTCTGCCTCTTTATGGAGAGGGTGTGACGCACAGCACAGGAACATGGGAGAGAATACCTGGATCCTAGTGCTGCCTTTGTCACCCATCAGCTATGTGCCGTCTTTTTTTGGCCACATTTTCCTTATCTGCAGAATGAGAGTAACAATTCCAGTCTTTGTCATAGGGCAGTTCTGAACTGGAAAAGGAATGATTTATCTGAAAGTGTCTTTAAGCACAAAACAGAAATAGTAGACAAGAAAGGATATAAGCCTGTACTATTTGCTTTGAAGAGAGAGAGAACGAGAGTGAGGGAGAGATTGAGAGAGAGAGCGAGCAATATAACAATCAAATTTATTTGCCTTGGATTTCCCACACAGCCAACTTTTACAACCTAAGCTAATTCATAGCTGTGAGCTTAACTTATGTACTCTTTCATGCCCTGACCCAGAAAATCATTTTTCGAGAGCAGCAAATACAGAAATTGAAAGCAACTTCTTAAAATCTACCATAAAGGTTGAGAGCAACTGTTTAAGGCTATTGATTGATAAATAATGATGTCTGTTATCTGGTGATTGGGATCAGTTGGAGCTGGTGTCTTATCCCTTGTAAAACTGTGTTGACAATTTCTGTAAAGTATCCCATTTCTTCGCCATGTGATGCTTCCTATGCTGCTCAATAAATACAAAGCCAAGCCCTTTGTTAGAGACACACAAACACCACTCATGCACAGAGACACATACAGCACACACAGAGAGAACAGTCAGACACCACTCACACCAGTCACACAGCTCACATAGCAGACAGATAGACATAGGGATAGACACACACAGACATGGGGATAAACAAATTCACAAGACAGCCTCAGGCAGGCACAAATTCAGACTCCTGCAACAAGACAGGGTGCAAGACACAGGGAGCCTGAAGTGGAGAATTCAAGTCTGGACTTACTCTTGGTTAAGAGACTGCAAGTGGAAGTGCTTTTATCTTCCTCCCTAATGCAACACCTATGCTCTACCGGCGGCTTAGACTTAGTCACTAAGGTATATAATCATGCAGAAACACTGCATTTTCAGGAAGCCCCAAAGCCCTCTGCTCCTGTTCTCTGTTCTTCATTCACAATAAAGCACCTGTGTGGCTAAGACATGTAGCAAATGATGAGAACATGTGTTCTTTGTTCCTAAAGAACTGAAAGTCTACTGGGCAGTAGTGGCTTATGCCTTTAATCCCAGGACTCAGGAAGTAGAGGCTCTGTGAGTTTGAGGCCAGCCTGGTCCACAAGAGCTAGTTCCAGGTCAGGCTCCAAAGCTACAGAGAAACCCTGTCTCGAAAAACCAAAAAATAAATAAATAAAAAATAATCAGAGATGTCAAAGAGTCTGAAGATTAGCCAGTAGGACGGAGATTCTACAAAGAGCAGGAGGCACTGGGATTATTCGCCCAGGTGAAGAAATGGCAGAGGAAGAAGGAAGGAGCTGTCATGCTGCATAACGGTCTCTGTTTGTCCAAGAGGAAATGAGGTCACCCTGCTCTCAAAGAATCAGCATGACAGCCTCCAGCCAAGTAATTCGGAGTCATGAGAGCTGTTGAAGGAGCAACGTGAATCACGACAGCCTGCTGGAATTTCCTAATATAAAACTAGAGTTTCGGGGTAAATCCTCAGCCTGTAACATCTCTGTTTATGTTTTGGTCATGCTTATTTACAACTAATGGCTTCTTAAATCTAAACAAAGCTGACCACAGTCTTCTAAAGGAAGGATCAATTTTCCTCTAAGGCCTATGGAATCTCTGACTCAGTGGGTCTATGGGCTGCTGGCAGCTCAGCTGTGTAGGAAAATGGATCTGAAGAATGATGGTCACCTGCCTAACCAGAGCTGGATAGTTAACATGCACTTTCCCATCCAGAGGCTGGCATCCTGGAACCTCTGGCTGGGGTGGTGTAAAGCAGCCCCCCATCCCGCTTTCCTGCCCCCTGGAGCTCTTTCTCAAGGTCCAGGTGTGCCAGGTAGTAAAACCCAACAGGCTTAGGCTCAGGGAAGTAAAGCAAGGCTTGGGCCCTAATGAAATTTGAGGACTCGCTCCCCCTCTTCCATGAAAGGAGCACAAAAATGGCCACAAGTCCTTGTGTATGACACCAGAGCAGAAGTGAAGATGACTGAACCTTGGAATCTTTTCTGTGCACTTCCAACTATGCCTGAGGGTTGTATGTGTGTGTGTGTGTGAAAGAGAGTGTGTGTGAGAGTGTGTACGTGTGCTTTGTCCTCAAGATGTAGGAGTCATTTACACATGACCTGTCTTTCTGGAAGCCTATTTTATTTGATAAACAATTTTTTTATCTTCATACAATAATGTCCTATGATAACATAAAACACTGACTACAAAGGCATTTAAAATGTGCAGTTTTCTTTTTGGATTGGCTGATACAGGGATGTGTTTAAAGTTTTAAAAACAGTATGAAATAGCATTCATTGAAGAAAAGGCCTTACTACTGTCTTGTCCTCCAGACCCTCAGCTCCTCTGCTACGAGGGGAGAGCAGGCACGCCCACTGTTCCACATTTTATGGCCCACATTAACAAGGTTTGACTATCCCGTTGTTTTTTCTATACTATTACAGTTTACTGTTCACATTAATAAGAGTTTCCTCCCCCTGTGATTGTTTGTTTTTGTGGTTGGGGGCACAAACCACTGAGGTACACTTTCAGTTCTGATCTGTGATTTATATTGACTGTATTCTTTCCCACACAAATAAATGGATTTTCAAGACCCATTGACACTTCAACCAGAGCCATAGCAGTTCTTATCCCAAGACTTTGCCCCACAATCCTATAATTATCAGATCATGACCTTTATTAGGTTTTTGTTTTGTTTTGTTTTGGTTTGGTTTTTGGAGACAGGCTTTCTCTGTTTAACTGCTCTGGCTGTCCTGGAACTCTAAACCAGGCTGGCCTTGAACTCACAGAGATTTGCCTGCCTCTGCCTCCCTAGTGCTTGAATTAAAGGCATGTGCCATCGTAATCTCTAAAACCATCTTTCAAATATTGGCCTTCAACGAAGCAGAAATCTGAAAAAAAATCTGACCTTGCCTCCCCTCACCCCATGACAACTATTAAACAACCTTATTACAAAGCCTCTTTTGGCTCATTCACTGGTAGTGTTAGTGACATTTGGGGACCCAGCATTTGACATATGGGAGCCTTTGTTGGCAGATGTTTTTGCTGTTATAGGAACTGAGTCGTAGGCAGACAAGGGTCAAAGATGGACAGGTGGAAGAACTGATTAAGCCACCAAGGAAGAGGATTGAGATCCGCAAGCCTGGAGCGTCCTCTCCACGCTGCAGCTGGGGCCGCGCTAGGTGAACGAATCCATCAGTCCAGACTGTGTTAGTTCGCTCCGCTCCGCTGGGAATCTTGTGACCCCCTACAAAGTCAGGGAAGCAAGCGAGGTACAGTCGCCAGTAGGATGTAGGGAAAGGAAAAGGAAAAGGGAGAGAGTGCCGCCCTCCACCGAGCCTGGGCGGGGCCAGGGCTTGGGAGGGGCCAGGGCTCGGTCGGGCCTTAATAAAGGGCAAGCAGCGCGGCGCAGAAAGTGGAGCGTAAGAGCGCAGTCGGTCGGTCGTCAATCCTGTCCTTGCGTGTCTGCCGGCGCCCTTCCGCTGCAGTCACCGGTGAGTGCTGTTTGTCTGAAGCAATCCTAGACGGGTGAGGCAGCCAGGGTTACCGCACGCCTCCCTTGCCCCTACATTAGCCGCGGGACTGTGAGCGAGGTCACCACTCCAGACCTTTGCGTGCCTCTACAGTGTGGGTCCACGCTGCTGCGTCCAGAGCCCGCGGAGAGGAGAGACTTGCCAGGTCTGGGTTGCTTGGTCACTGCTGATTTGCCCCGCACCGGACGTGGAACTTCTTTCCTTGAACTGCAGTAACACTGCCACCTTCAAGCTGCTCCACTTCTCGCCCTGATTTCTTCTTCCTTTGCAGAACTGCTTGCTGTCTAGAGCCCAGCCTCGCTACCATGAAAGTCTGGCTGGCATGCCTGCTTCTCTGCGCCTATGTGGTGAACGACTCTGAAGTGAGTGGTTTTCTCAGAAAGGAGCTTGCAGTACCCCTAAGCAGCATCATGGGGAGGAGGGGCTACACTGGGAGTCCTTAGGCATCAATAGCAGGTCCAGACTTGGGGGGTGAGGTGGGGAATAGACAACGTGTCAGCTGACAGGGAGGGCTTGAGGACCAAAGGGGTTTGCACTACCTGGCAAGAGGAAGAAGCCGGTGGGACTGCCTTAGCCCAAGGGCGCCTGGTAAGTGTGAAGTTTGCTTGAGTCAGTTCTTGTCTGTATGCTGGAAGCCCAGGGCTTTCCTTAGGAGAGAGCTGGCCAGAAAAGCAGAAAGGAGAGAGACAGACAGGGGCCGGGTGGGGAGGATGAGAGAGAATGAGAATGAATATCACTGCAGGGAAGAATGGATTTTGAGTTTGGGGCCTGTTTATATTGAACATGGATTCTCTAGAGCATGTCACCTCTGCTCACTCCCCACCTTTGTCTTTTGCAGGGTCGCCATGAGCCTGGAGCTTCTGATGAACGTGAGTATATATTTCCTTGCACAATAGTTGGCTGCACAGACATCCCAGAGAACCGTAGGAGGCATGCCCTTCTTGTCCCTGCTGGGAGGCTGGCTCCCCTTCATCCTTGTTTACCCTGTTTTTGCACTTGCTAGCAAACTGTGGCTGTCAGAACGGAGGAATATGTGTGTCCTACAAATACTTCTCCAGCATTCACCGATGCAGCTGTCCAAAGAGATTCCAAGGGGAGCACTGTGAGATAGGTATGGCAGTTTGGACTCTTAGTTGGGAAGGAGGGAGGATCAGAGATTTCAGAGCAGGGGAAGATGGGTGGGATGCAGAAACTGGGCCTGGTGGTGTAGGTCTGAAAGTTCAACACTTAGGAGACAGAAGCAGGATAGCAAGTTTAGGCCCAACCTGGGCTACAAGGTAAGACTGTGTCTCCAAAAGTGGGTGAGGTGTAGCTAGAGAGATGTCTCAGTGATTAAGAACACTGACTGCTCTTCCAGATGGCCTACAGTTTGATTTTTAGCACTCACATGTGGGTCACAACTGTCTCTAACTCCCATCCCAGGGATCCAGTGCCCACTTCTGGCCTCTTCCAGTACCAGTCAAGTACCTGGTACACAGATGTACATGTAGGAGAAACACCCATACACATAAAGTAAACAAATAAGTAAATTTAAAAAAAACAGGCAGAAATTAAAAGTTAGGACACACGTATAGAGTGTCTCATGAAGCAGCAACTGCACAAATGTGAAGGAAACTCTTTTGAGTGTCATCTGCCAGGTCTAAAACATGTCAACTCTGAAATGCCTGTCCAAACTCCCTCCTTTTTCTAATATTTTGTAATCCTTAAATATTTTTATAGACACATCAAAAACCTGCTATCATGGAAATGGTCAGTCTTACCGGGGAAAAGCCAACACTGACACCAAAGGCCGGCCCTGTCTGGCCTGGAACTCCCCTACTGTCCTTCAGAAAGTCTACCATGCCCACAGACCTGATGCTCTTAACCTAGGCCTGGGAAAGCACAATTATTGCAGGTAGGTGGAGACTAATACCAAGAATTCTTCCTGTGGGGGCTGGAGAGATGGCTCAGCAGTTAAGAGCTCTTCCAGAGGACCTGGGTTCTATTCCCAGCATCCACATGGCAGCTCACAGCAGTCTGTAGCTCCAGTTCTAGAGGATCTGCTACCCTCTCTGGCCTCGATGGGTACCAGGCGTGCACAGACATAAATACAGGAAATACCCGTATACATTAAACCTAAAAAACCCCCAGCCGTGGCCTCTTAGAAACCAGCCCCTGTATA
The DNA here is from genome assembly GCA_004026605.1 of Ondatra zibethicus. Taxonomy (NCBI): domain Eukaryota; kingdom Metazoa; phylum Chordata; class Mammalia; order Rodentia; family Cricetidae; genus Ondatra; species Ondatra zibethicus. Next base: position 44,140 of record PVIU01007344.1, read on the forward strand.
CTGGTACAAGAATCCAGATATCTGGTTGAGTGTTCCCCGGAAGGGAGGATGTAGAGAAGGCATTTGGAGTTGGAATGACATTCCCTACTGTTCATGTTACCAGGAACCCTGACAACCAGAAGCGACCCTGGTGCTATGTGCAGATTGGCCTAAAGCAGTTTGTCCAAGAATGCATGGTGCCTGACTGCTCTGCTAGTGAGTATCACTGACGGCTCGTGATGATGGGGTGAAAAGATATAACTCATTTAGTTCCCTTCTTCCACTCCTGGAGGGATGATATGTGAAATCTGCCTCAGTGGGAGACTTCATCCTTTTTTGCTTCTCCCCAAAACATATATCTCTTCCTTTTCTAGGCCATAGGTTCCCTTCTTCTCCAGATCAACAAGAGTTCCAGTGTGGCCAGAAGGCTCTAAGGCCCCGCTTTAAGATTGTTGGGGGAGAATTCACTGTCGTTGAGAACCAGCCCTGGTTTGCAGCCATCTACAGGAAGAACCGGGGAGGAAGCCCTCCCACCTTTATATGTGGTGGTAGCCTCATCAGTCCTTGCTGGGTCACCAGCGCCACACACTGCTTCATGTACGTACATCCCTTTGTCTCTTCTCCCTGACCCTTCCTCCTCACCTCAAACATGTCTTTCTCCTTCCCTGTGGAAATCTCCCACCGAGCCTCTTCATGCAGCTTGTGGCCCTTGGTACAAGTAACACTCTGAGGCCCCTGTGATGGAGAGGAGAAAGTAACAGGCTTCGTGAGATCTGGCTGACATGTCTCATTTCTCACAGCAATCACCCAAAGAAGGAAGACTATGTTGTCTACCTGGGCCAGTCAAGGCGGAACGCCTTTACTCCAGGAGAGATGAAGTTTGAGGTGGAACAGCTCATCTTGCACGAGGGCTATAGTGCTGACAGCCTGGCCCACCATAACGATATTGGTGAGCAGAAAACTTGGTTACCAGAAAGATGATAGCCAGCAAAAGAGGGTCTAACAAAAGTCCATAGTGGTGGAAATTGTTGAGGGAACTTGAAGTTCTGGCTTTATATGACAACTGGTGGGGAAGAGTTCAGAGTGAACTACGTGAGAAACTGAGGGTGACGTGCTCCTCTGTAGAGGCCTTGAGTTTCTCCAACAGGCAGCGTCTTCTGAGTGGAAAGAACCCTGCTGGCATTATGGCTTAGGCTGGGAATGCCCTGTTTGTGCAGAGTGGATGTTTCTGTCTATACCAGAAGATAGAATTTATAGAGCAAAGCCTTGGCTGGATTTCAGCTCAGCTCCCTTAGCAGGAAGCACCTGCTCAGCTGTATATGATAGTTCTGGCTGCCTGATTCATCATCAGCTGAAATAAAGCACTTGGAGAACGTGGCAGGGGAGGCTTCTGGATGACAAGATGCCAGCAGATGCCCTTGGATACTCTATGACTCTAGTGTCATGAGTGCTATAGCATTTGGAGGGGAGAGATGATGATGATCTGACCTGGCAGGTGATAATCTTTTCCCTTTGACCTTTCCCTTCCCCAGCCTTGCTGAAGATCCGTACCAGCATGGGTCATTGTGCGCAGCCATCCAGGTCCATTCAGACCATCTGCCTGCCCCCAAGGTTTGGTGATGCCAATTTTGGTTCAGACTGTGAGATCACTGGCTTTGGATACGAGAATGCCTGTAAGTGACAGTTGAAACTGGGGAAGTGTTATGGTCCAGAAGCAAATGTAACAAAACACTGTGCAGACAGAGAGGGGAGCACTATGGAGGGGACAAATAGGAAGCAATGGCCAACCACGTCAAATGGGATGAACAATTATGGGTGGGGTAAAGGCTCAGATTGGAATAATAATAATAAAAAAGAATAAGGGATTTCCATAGGTGCGATATATTTCTTATCTTCATCCTTGCAGAGTCTCATTTATAGACACATCTTAATGCAAACATTTATTTCTTCTATCTAGCGGACTATATTTACCCAAAGAACCTGAAAATGTCTGTTGTGAAGCTTATTTCCCATGAACAGTGTATGCAGCCCCACTACTATGGCTCTGAAATCACTTATAAAATGCTCTGTGCTGCTGACCCACAGTGGAAAACAGATAGCTGCCAGGTAAGACTCCTAAGCATCCCTTTTTATCACCCCCAAACTCCCCACAGCTCTTGGATTTGATCTGTCAGCTCTGCGAAATTTCTTTCCAGCCAACATCCTAAGAATCAAGGACTTAGATCTTTGAGAGCTTATGCCAATACTTACAGGTTCAAACATTTGGCATGAACCTGTGTTACACATTTTAGACTAAACGGGACTAAGACAGTTTAAAAAAAGCCAGGTATAATGGAGCACACCTCACACCTATAACCTCACCATTCCTAGTGCTTTGGAAGCTGAGACCAGAGGATCATGAGTTCAGGGCTAGCCCAAGCTTCATTGTGAGAATTTAAGGCCTGTGCTACATAGCAAGACCCTTTCTCAAATAAAATAAAGTGAAATTAAAAAACCAAACCAAAACAACAATAACAACAACAAAAAGAGGGATGGGTGCCTAGCTCAGTGATACAGCACTTACTTAGTATTCTCAAAGTCCTGAGTTCAATCGTCCACTAAAGGAACAGAGCCTGTAAGAAAAGCCAATAGTCTGGGGACACAGCTTAGTTGGTGGAGTGCTTACCCAGGATGAGTGAAGCCTGGCTCCAATCCCCAGTACCGTGTGTAATGATGCATACCTGTAATATTGACCTTTGAGGGGATCATAATCAAAAGTTTACCAGTTACTTCTTCAACTATGTCATGAGTTCAAAGCCAGCCTGGAATACACAGGATCACGAGACCCTGTTCCAATCTCCAAAACAGAAACAAACAACAACAACAAAATACAGACGCTATTTACATCATGTCTGAGTCTTTGGCTAAGAAAAAGTGAGATCAATATGATTCTCTACTTCATTGTGAATTACAAAAGATCATGTATTAGAGGGAGGAGAAACACCTTCAAAAGAACAGGCTGTGATCAATAAAGAGATGGGAGGGAAAGAGAAGCATGTTTCATTTGAAAGAACCAAAATGAGACTGCGCATGCTGTGTTCCAAGGCGGGGAATGCAGAGTCTGGGAAAGTGGCTGAACAGTGGCAGACAGAAGCTCAGCGGAAGTTTACACTAGATAGAAAGTAGGGAGTTGCCAAGATCTCTGGCTTGAGTCACCTATCCCTGTTCTCTCAGACGTGGCTGAGGGGTGGTGGTCCTTTCCTCCCTTCTCCCAGAGCTCACTTCTTTTCTTTGGCTTCTCAGGGAGACTCTGGAGGACCTCTTGTCTGTGATATCAATGGCCGCCCAACACTGACTGGGATTGTGAGCTGGGGCCGTGGGTGTGCAATGAAAAACAAGCCAGGTGTCTACACTAGGGTCTCATACTTTCTACGCTGGATTCAAGCCCACATTGGCGAAGAGAACGGCCTAGCCTTCTGATGGCGCCCAGGTAGCTGAGAGAAGAGACAGCCACTCGTTTCCACGGTTCCGTCACCTCCGCAGCAGCGTCCTCACGATCAAATGTAAAGAAGTTAGGACAGGCTCTGCATGTTTGCTTGTGCTGCCCACCAGGGTGAGTGCCAATAGCTTTACCCTCAGCACAGGCCTGGGTGCTGGCCACCCAGACCCCCTGGTCAGGATGGAAAGTTGGTCTTGACTCAGGATGATATTGACCAAGAGTTGTGCTTTTCTGGACTAAAGCCATCTGAAGTTATTAAAACGTCTCCTGTGCAAGTGTAGGGGGAGAGCTGGTTTCCCTAATGGGTCATTCATGAGGTCTGCTGTTGGGAAAGAATGATTTCCCAATTAGGAAGAGTAACAGCTGAAGTATTTTGAGGGGCTTGTCCAATATGAGAACAGTGGTTTGAAGCAGAGACACTAATGGCTTGAGGGGACGGCTCTAGCATTCCACGAATGGATCAGGAAATATATATGTGTATATGTTTGTTCGCTGTGCACAGGCTGTGAGTGTAAGCCTCAGCAAAAGCTGGTGTATTCCTGTGTTTCCCTAACTCTGGACTGTGATGCTGGGGCTTCTCAGCCTTCCATGTGATACCCCATGTGAATGTATCATTCTCGGGCATGACCCGTGACCAGCACTAAATGTCTGTTTCTCTTTTTATATAGATGTCCACTTCTTGGCCAGTTATCTTTTTTACTTATTAGCCTGGTTCATCCAAACCTCACTGGGTGGGGTAAGGACCACTCCTATATACTTAATATTTAATAATTAATTATATTCTTCCATTTTTATTTATATCTATTTTTATAATTCTGATTAAAGGTGATTAATAAAATGTGATTTTTCTGAAGATTCTGGTTTCTCCGTGGTTCTTGTTTGAGAGGGAAGTGGGGAACAGTAAAAGAAGGAAATAATGAAGGCGGCATGCATCTTAGTATCATTTAGGACATGCTTAGACTCTTTTGGACAAGAATGCTTGGATGAGGGAAAACTGTTGATTCAAAACAGGTGTCCGTGCCTTCAGTCTGAGTACCCTTGAAAGCTAACTAGAGATTGATGTCAGTTCAAGGTCAGCTTGTACTACATAGCCATTTCAAGGCCAGCGAGGCTACATAGTAAGACATTGTCTAAAAGAAAAAATTCCACAAAGAAAGAATAGAAAAAGATGATTCAAACAAAGCAGCAGTGTAGGTACTGAAGACATAGCTAGGCAGGCAGACTGCTTGTGCTTGCTGTTCTTATAGAGACTTGGAATTTGGTGCCCTGCCCCCACTTCGGGTGACTGACAACCATTTGTAATTCTTCTGGCCTCTGTATGCACCAGCACCCCTAGACACATACACATGATTAAAAGTAAATCTTACCAAAAAAAAAGATGCAAATGTCAGTTTGAGTGGGTAATGTCTCATTCCTGTTATCCCAGCCTGGGAGAGACTGTGGCAGGAAGACTGAGGGAGTTTGAAGACAACCTGGCTACAGAGTACATTTTCATCTTTAAAAAACAACAAGATAAGGCAGGAGGTAGTGGTATACACCTTTAATTCTAGCACTTGGGAAGCAGAGTCAGGAGAATCTCTGTCAGTTTGACGCCAACCTGGTCTACAGAGTGAGTTCCAGTATAGCCAGGGCTACGTAGAGAAACCCTGTCTCAAAAAACCAAACATAAAACAAACAATAAAAAGAAAACAACCAAACACCAAACCATTGTGAATCTGATTTTCCATCGTGTGTGGAGGCTGATGCTGAGTTTCCTCTGTGCTGATGGAGCATATCTGCACTTAATGGAGCCCACAAAGGCACGGTTAGGAGAGTTCTTGGACTGGCCTTCATGCACTTAAGTTACGAAACAAGCTATGACTTGGTAAGTGGTGTTCGGGTTGAGTTGCATCTCACAATTGCTTCCTCAGCCTGGTACCTTTGTTACTTGTTTATGTTTGAGATGGGGGCTCACTGTAGAGCCTTGGCTGGCTTGGAACTCAGTGTGTAGACCAGGCCTGTCTGTGCCCACTGAGCCCAGAGATCAAAGGCATGCACCACAATATTCAGCATGTGCCTTTATAATTGTATACAGTTGTCCTTTTTTTTTCTCTTTTAATTGAGGATTAAATCCTACATCGTAGACCCCAGCTGCCTTTTTATTTTATTTTTTTACTTTGAAGTAAGGTCTTACTAAGTTACACGGCGGCCCTTAAAGTCACTCTGCAGCCAGGCAGACATTGAACACGTGCTGCTCCTGCTTCAGCCTCCTGCGTAGCCAAGATAAGATTACAGGCCTGCTCCATGAGGCCTCTCATAGGGATCCTCTTTAGGACTGGGTAGACCACATTCTCGTTACCCTGCTCCCCCCAAGTCCTTGGGCTGACCTCAGCCAAAAGCATTTGCTCATGTGAAAACTGCTGACCCACAGTACTGCCCTACATATGTGACATTTAGGGAAAACAAAGTAAAAATTTCCTGTGATCTGCATACGGGGCTAGTGCAGCACTTTCCTGAACATCAGTGTCACGTGTTGCTTTCTGGAGGACCAGAGGACTCAGAGCTAAACCTGGACAATGCCTTTGTGGGGATGATCAGGTAATCTGAATCAAGCACCAGGTTCTGGAGAACTGAGGTATACATAGAAGGCAGACTGGAAGATATAATTAGATGCTAAAATATTGGAATTTCCAAGTAATGTTTGTGAGTTTGGCAATGTTTCTTATTAGAGTCACCTGAGAAACTTTTAAAAATATCTACACACCTATGCCCCACCTGTTAGAGGTTTATGATTCAGGTCAGGCTGGTGCCAGGTCTGTGATCTTGGGAAAACTCACGAGGTATTTTTGATATGCACCACTGACTCAGAACCTTAGGCGACAACTGGTCAGAATTCACAAAGGGCCCGGAAAATTCAGCAGGAGTTCTCTGCATGCAGAGCCAGTAGTTTTCTGAGTGGAGTTTTGAGGATACAAAGTCTCCTGGGTATTCTGCCGATCCCTGAGCTTTTAATCCCATAGCCTAGCACATTTTTTTCCACACAGCACAGCTGTGCTTCAGCATGGGTTTTGCAATCAGGTGGCCTGAACTAGAATCTTGGCTTTTAACACTAGCTGTGTGGTTTGGAAAAGATCATTAGCCTCTTTGTGCCCTTGGCCACATTTCCTCCACCGTAACTGAGATGACAGGGCCAGTGAAGAAGCTCACTGGGTGAAGGGGCTTGCAGCCAAATCTGAGAGCCTGAGTTTGATCCCCAGAATCCACAAGGTAAAAAGAGAGAAACGACACCTGAAAGTTGTCCTCTGACTTCAGTTCAGTGCTGTGTCACGTTGTGCTTGCACACACGCACGCAGCACCCATCCACCCACCCCTGCGCGCGCGTGCGCGCGCGCGCGCACACACACACACACACACACACACACACACACACACACACACACACACGCACACGCACATGTTGGGGGAGGGCACCTAATGAAAGCGCCCAACCAACGACTTTCAACAAAGCTAAGTAAGTATCAGAGTTTAATTCTTCCTGTCTCCAGTCCTAGGACTGTGAGAGTTTGTGGGAGCAGAGAACTTGCTGGGTAAGAAAGGACATGATTAGAAGCTCAGGGGCCCAGCCCGGGCTAAGTTGCTGTTCAGCTTCTTCATTTCTTCCCCGGAGGCCAAGAAGAATCTTGTTCAAACTTGAGTAGCCCAGCAGCATCAGGGCTTCCAGACACTGAAAACAGGAAGTATGAGCCCCACTGTCAGGTTGAGCAATGAGGCCGCTGAGAGTCTGCAGACGGTTTCTCAGCCACCACCTCTACCCTCAGCTATCGCGGCTTGAAGATCTAGCTGCTTCCCCAACAACTGTTTTAGGGGAACTCTAGATTCTGGTCTAATCCTTTCCCTCATTCCCGGAAGAGGACACTGTATTATTTGTAGCCCTCCTTAACAGTAGAAAAAGCAGAGCCATAGAGACTTTGAGGAGCCTGCACATGGCAAACCCAGATGCAAATGCAGGGGCAGGCTTTGAACTCAGGCAGCTGGCTCCAGAGTTCATGGGCCCTATGTAAGGAGAGGATTCTCAGTCACCGGTTTAAAGAACAGCTTCACCCTCATCAAGCAACCTTAGCCTTTTGTGCTGAAATCTGGTTTCAATGAGGTGGTTTCCGTTTTCACCAGAATTCTTCCTTTTGAAATAGTCTGTGGCCAATTCAGTTATCAGGACTCAACTTGATCCCATGCTGGGTCTCTCCCCCATGACAGCCACACCCCTGCACACTCATCCCATTGAGTCCTCCTTCTTCCCAGGCAGGAAACACCTGAGCTTTCCCTTGAATCAGACAGTGTCAAGAGTTGCTGACGAGTGTTTAAAATAACAGCCCTGTTGAGAGATAGTTCATCTACTGTACAATTCATCCATATAAACTATACAACTGGATAATTTTTACTATATTTACAGAGTTGGGCAGCATCACAATCAACTTAGGACATTTTCATCACCTCATAAAGAAAACCTGAACCAAAGAGCAATTGCTTCCTCAGCCCTAGGCAACCTCTCACCTGCTTTCTGTCTCTGTGGGTTTGCCAATTTTAGACACTTAACATAAATAGAATTATATAAAATACAATCTTGCCTCTTTCAGTTAGCATCATGCTTTCAAGTTTCATCCATCCTGTAGCATGTGTCATTATTGCTGCTACATTATAACTAACAAATTGGGAGAAAAGATGGTTTAGGCTCTTTCCTGATCTTGCAGTGGCAATGAGATTCAGCAACTATAGTCTTTCTTTCTTTCTTTCTTTCTTTCTTTCTTTCTTTCTTTCTTTCTTCCCTTCCTTCTTCCCTCCCTACTTCCTTCTTTTCTTCTCCTTCTTCCTTCTCCTCCCTACCTCATAATACCCTGTTCTTTTTTTGAGACAGAGTCGCTATGTGGGTGAGGTTGCCTTGGAACCCATGTGTGTAGCTCAGACTGACTTTCAGCTCAGGATCCTTTTGCTTCAGTATCCCAAGTGCAGGGTCTTCTTTTTATTTTTTTGAATATTTATTTAATTTTAAAGAAAAATATTTACTTTTATGTGTGTAACTCTTTCATCTGCATGCATTAAGTGCACCATGTGCATGAAGTACCCAAGGAGCCTAGAAGAGGGTGTCAGTTTCCTGGACTGAAGTTACAGATGGCTGGAAACTGCCATATGAATGCTTGAAATCAAACCTTGGTCCCCTGCAAAAGCAAACTGAGGAGCCACCTCTCCAGTCCCTCTCTCTCTCTCTCTCTCTCTCTCAAGTACATATGTGCCAAGCACTCTTAGATGTTGGGGATATAAGAGCAGATGAGCCAGACCTTGTGGTTCAGGAGCTAAGAGCTTTGGAAAAGAAACAAAACCATGGCCACAAACAAGTAAGATAATAATTACAATAAAAGTGTGTATAAAGTGCACAAGAATGTGATGACGGAGTCATCTGCTTTGGGAGTCAAGGAAGATTTGCAGAGGAGATAATATTTCATTTAGGTCTTTAAAGATGTATAAAATTTGCTAAATAAAGAAGAAAATGTCATTCTAGGCCCAGGGAAGACTTTGGAGGCATGAAAAGGGAAATGACAAAGAGTCTGTAGTGGCAAGGCCAAGAATCTAAATGGCAATAGAGGAAGCAGCTGGTAGACGAAGGAGTTGGTGGGATCCAATGGGTGAAGATTTTTTTTTTTCTTCTTCGAGACAGGGTTTCTCTGTGTACTCCTGACTGAACCAGGCTGGCCTGGAACTCACAGAGATATGCCTGCCTCTGCCTCCCAGGTGCTGAGATTATAGGTGTGTGCCACCACCACCCATTGATTCTTATGATTCTTATGAGGGTTGGTGCTCAATAACATACACCATACCCTTCAAACTAAATTCAGCAGCTTCTGTCTTAAGATATCTTCCTCTCCTTCCTCCCTCCAGGAACCACAGGGTCAGTGCCTATGAGAGTCCTCCTTCCTCTAGGAGCCAAAATGTCGGCATTGGAAAGGCCTGCTAGTTAAACATTTTGGACATAACATCTTGCTTTCAGCTACTATTTTTTCAAGGTCTAGAAAGCTAATTAAGGTCAAGGTGCTATAACTTCCTTTGTGTGTTTGTACATGCATGTGTGTGCCTGCCACAGCATTCGGGGGGCACCCAGTCCTTGTTCCAGCATGTAGTTACTAGGGATTGAACTCAGGTTGTCAGTCTTGCCAACAAGGACCCTTTTTACCTGGTGAACCATCTTGCTGGCCCTTGTTTTTTCTTAACTAAGAAATTCTACCCAGTTGTAAAAAGAACTGTGCAACTAAAGTAATCTCATAGTATTCAGCCCTGACTTTTGGGTTTCCTTTTTTATTTAACCTTCTCTATTTGACTTTGAATATTCAGCTACCTGAAGCCTGATATTAAATCCTTTCTTGTTCCTACCCTAAACTTTATCTAAAGAAATCTTACCCGTGCCCAGGCTTAAATCACCACCAACAGATGACTCACAAATACTTGTCTCCAAATGTCATTGTCTTGATGACAGTCCCATATTTTCTATTGCCTATTTAGCATGCTGGTTGACTGTCACACATAGCCACCTAAAAATCAGCCTTTACTGTTCTCAGTTCCAATCTCAATTTCTTCCATTGGTCTCTGGAATGATAGCACCACAGCCATACAACTATGCAAGCCAGAAATCTTGTAAGTCACCTCACTGCCCCTATCTTTTCAACCTTTTAATTCCATCTATTACAAAATCTTAGGGATTTGCACAACATCTTTTGAAGTTTTCCATCCTTTTCTTTTAAAGACAGGGTCTCGTGTAGTCCATGCTAGTCTTGAATTCACTGTACAATTGAATGCTCTCTTGCTTCTGTCTCCCAAGTGCTGGGTTTATAGGCGTGAGACATTATGCCTGACTTATGTGGTGCTGGAGATCAAAGCCACTGTAGATGTATTAGGCAAACATTCTACTCAGCCTGCTGATCTATTTCCATCTCCACCACTACCATTAGCTGAGCCCAAGCTACCCTCAGCTCTTGCCTAGCTGGTGTCAGAGCTTCCTTCCTGTCCAGTTTCCTTCACTGATTTTATCTTTCCTCTACTCCCTCCCATACCTGCCTCCAGTCCAATGCTCACGTAAACAGAGGAAACAGCTGAAGTGTGAATGGGTTTGCGGACCTTAGTGACTTGGTGCCCTCCCTCAGCTCGTGAGCATCCCCTTCTCACCTTACTCAGCCACTCTCTCCTTAGCAAGCCCTCGGCTACCAAGGGCCCCTCACTTGATGTTTCTTTTTTCTGGTACTTTCTTCCTGACCTTATATTCTCTTTGTTTTCCCATGATATTTATTGAGCTCTACATTTTTCTCTGCTCCCCTCCATGCCTCTCCCCTCCCCCCTTAAATCCTCTCCCAAGGTGCCCATGCTCCCAATTTACTCAGGATATCTTGTCTTTTTATATTTTCTATTTCCCATGTAGATTAGATCTATGTAAGTCTCTCTTAGTGTCCATATTGTTGTCTAAGTTCTCTGGGATTGTGGTTTGTAGACTGGCTTTATTTGCTTTATGTTTAAAAACCACCTATGAGTGAGTACATGTGATAATTGTCTTTCTGTGTCTGGGTTACCTCACTCAAAATAATGTTTACTAGCTCCATCCATTTTCCTGCAAAATTCAAGCTGTTGTTATTTTTTCCTGCTGTGTAGTACTCCATTGTGTAAATGTACCACATTTTCCTTATCCATTCTTCAGTCGAGGGGCATTTAGGTTGTTTCCAGGTTCTGGCTATGGCAAACAAAGCTGCTATGAACATAGTTGAGCACATGTCCTTGTGGCATGATTGAGCATCCTTTGAATATATACCCAAAAGTGCTATTATTGGGTCTTAAGGAAGGTTGTTTCCTAATTTTCTGAGAAATTGCCACACTGACATCTAAAGGGGTTGTACCAGCTTGCATTCCCACCAGCAATGCAGAAGTGTTCACTTTTCCCAGCAACCTCTCCAGCATAAGTTGTCATCAGTGTTTTTGAACTTGGCCATTCTTACAGGTGTTAGATGTAATCTCAGAGTTGTTTTGATTTGCATTTCTCTGATGACTAAGAATGTTGAAAATTTCCTTAAGTGTCTTTCAGCCATTTTAGATTCCTCTGTTGAGAGTTCTCTGTTTAGGTCTGTACTCCAATTTTTATTGGATTACGTGATTTTTTTGGTGTCTAATTTCTTGAGTTCTTTGTATATTTTGGAGATCAGACCTCTGTCTGATGTAGGGTTAGTGAAGATATTTTCCCATTCTGCAGGCTGTCGTTTTGTCTTGTTGACCATGTCCTTTGCTTTACAGAAGCTTTCCAGTTTCAGGAGGTCCCATTTATTAATTGTTCCTCTCAGTGTCTGCTGCTGGGGTTCTATTTAGGAAGTGGTTCCCTGTGCCAATGTGTTCAAGTGTACTTTCCACTTTCTCTTCTATAAGGTTCAGTGTGGCTGGCTTTATGTTGAGGTCTTTGATTCATTTGGACTTGAGCTTTGTACATGGTGATAGATATGGGTCTATTTTCATTTTTCTACATGTTGATATCCAGTTATACCAGCACCACTTGTTGAATATGCTTTCTTTTTTCCATTTGATATTTTTTGATTCTTTATCAAATATCAGGTGTTCAAAATGTGTGGATTGATATCCGGGTCTTCTATTCGGTTCCATTGGTCCTCCTGTCTGTTCTTATGCCAGAACCAGGGTGTTTTCAGTACTGTAGCTCTGTAGTATAGTTTGAAGTCAGGGATTGTGATACCTCCAGAAGTTCTTTTGTTTCCCAGGATTGTTTTGGCTATCCTGGGTTTTTTCCTTTTCCATTGAAGTTGAGTACCATTCTTTCGAGGTCTTTGAAGAATTTTGTTGGGATTTTGATGGGCATTGCGTTGAATCTGTAGATTGCTTTCGGTAGGATTACCATTTTTTACTATATTAATTCTGCCTACCCAAGAGCATGGGAGGTCTTTCCATTTTCTGGTGTCTTCTTCAATTTCTTTCTTCAAAGATTTAAAGTTCTTGTCATACAAGTCTTCTACTTGTTTGGTTAGAGTTACTCCGAGATATTTTATGCCATTTGTGGCTATTGTGAAGGGTGTTGATTCTCTGATTTCCTCCCCAGCCCTTTTATCATCTGTTTACAGGAGGGCTAATGATTTTTTTGAGTCAATCTTGTATCCTGCTACATTGCTGAAAGTGTTTATGAGTTGTATAAGTTCCTTGGTAGAATTTTTGGGATCACTTATGTAACCTTTCATATCATCAGCAAACAGTGAGAA
>PVIU01007344.1:56959-92721 GCA_004026605.1 Ondatra zibethicus
CTATATTGAATAGGTATGGAGAGAGTGGACAACCTTGTCTTGTTCCTGATTTCAGTGGAATCGCTGGGAGTTTCTCTCCATTTAGTTTGATGTTGGCTGTTGGCTTGCTGTATATTGCCTTAATTATGTTTAGGTATGTTCCTTGTATCCCTGCTCTCTCCAAGACCTTTATCATGAAGGGATGTTGTATTTTGTCAAAAGCTTTTTCAGCATCTAATGAGATGATCATGTGGTTTTTATTTTTCAGCTTGTTTATATGGTGGATTACGTAGACAGATTTTCGTATGTTGAACCACCCCTGCATCTGTGGGATGAAGATGAGTTGATCATGGTAGATGGTGGTTCTGATGTGTTCTTGGATTTGATTTGCCAGTTTTTTATTGAGTATTTTTGCTTCAATGTTCACGAGTGAGATTGGTCTGTAATTCTCTTTCTTAGTATTGTCTTTCTGTGGTTTGGGTATCAGGGTAATTGTAGCCTCATAAAAAGACTTTGGCAATGTTCCCTCTGTTTCTAATGTGTGGAAAAATTTGAGGAGTATTGGTATTAGTTCCTCTTTGAAAGTCTTGTAGAATTCTGAGCTGAAACCATCTGGTCCTGGGCTTTTTTTGGTTGGGGGACTTTTGATGACTGTTTCTATTTCTTCAGCAGTTATAGGTCTGTTTAATTTGCTTATTTGGTCTTGATTTAATTTTGGTAAGTGATATTTATAGAGAAAGTTGTTCATTTCCTTTAAGTTTTCCAATTTTGTAGAGTATAGGTTTTCAATATATGGCCTGATGATCCTCTGTATTTCCTCCGAGTCTGTTGTTATGTCCCCCTTTTCATTTCTGATTTTGTTAATTTGGATATTCTCTCTCTGCCTTTTGGTTAGTTTGTATAAAGGTTTGTCTATTTTGTTGATTTTCTCAAAGAAACAACTCTTTGTCTCATTGATTCTTTGTATTTTTTTTGTTTGTTTGTTTCTATTTTGTTGATTTCAGCTCTCAATTTTATAATTTCCTGCCGTCTAGTTCTCTTAGGTGAGTTTGCTTCTTTTTGTTCTAAAGTTTTCAAATGTTCTGTTAATTCACTCGTGTGGGATTTTTCCAGCTTCTTTATGTAGGCATTTAGTGCTCTTAACACTGCTTTCATTGTGTCCCATAAATTTGGGTATGTTGTGTGGTTTTTTCATTGAATTTTAGGAAGTCTTTAATTTCCCCCTTTATTTTTTCCTTGACCCATTGATAATTCAGATGAGCATTGTTTAATTTCCATGTGTTCATGGGTTTTCTGGAATTGGTATTGCTGTTGACTCTAGTTTTAAAGCATGGTGATCTGATAAGGTACATTGGGTTATTCCAATTTTTTTGTATTGGTTGAGGTTTCTTGTTAGCGAATATGTGTTCAATTTTTGAGAAGGTTCCATGAGGTGCTGAGAAGAAGGTATATTCTTTTCTGTTTGGATGGAATATTCTACAGATGTCTGTTAAGTCCATTTGAGTCATAACATGTTTTAGTTCTCTTATTTCTCTGTTCAGTTTTTGTCTGATTGACCTGTCCAGTATTGAGATGGGAGTGTTGAATTCTCCCACTATTAGTGTGTGGGGTTTAATATATGATTTAAGCTTTAGAAGTGTTTCTTTGACATATGATGGTGCTGTTGTGTTTGGGGCATAGATGTTCAGTATTGAGATTTCCTCTTGATGGATTTTTCCTGTGACTAATATGAAATGTCCTTCTTTGTCTCTTTTGACTGATTTTAGCTTGAGTCTATTTTGTTAGATATTAGGATAGCTACACCTGCTTGTTTCTTAGGTCCATTTGATTGGTATATATGTTCCCAACCTTTTACTCTGAGATGATGTCTGTCTTTGAGGTTGAGATGCGTTTCTTGTATGTAGAAGAGGGATGGGTTCTGTTTTCGTATCCAATTTGTTAGCCTGTGCCTTTTTATGGGTGAGTCGAGTCCATTTACATTAAGGGATATTAATGATCAGTGGTTGCTATTGCCTGTTAATTTGATTTTCATCGTTGGTGATGTTATTTTGTGCATTTTTTTCTTCTTCGGGATTTGCTGCAATGAGATCATCAATTGTCTGTGTTTTTGTTGGTGTAGCCATCTTCCTTGGGTTGGAGTTTTCCTTCTAGTATTTTGTGTAGGCTGGGTTTGTGGCTAGGTATTGGTGAAATCTAGATTTGTCATGGAATATCTTGTTTTGTCCTTCTATAGTGATCGACAGTTTTGCTGGTTATAGTAGCCTTGGCTGGCATCTGTGGTCTCTTAGTGTCTGCATAATGCTTGACCATGACCTTCTGGCTTTCATTGTCTCCAAAGAAAAGTCAGGTGTAATTCTGATAGGTCTACCTTTATATGTTACTTGTCCTTTTTCCTTTGCAGCTCTTAATATTCTTTTTTTACTCTGTATGTTTAGTGTTTTGATTATTATGTGGCAAGAGGACTTTTTTTTTGGATCCAGTCTATTTAGTGTTCTGTAAGCTTTTTGTATCTTCAGAGGCATATCTTTCTTTAGGTAGGGAAAGTTTTCTTCTATGATTTTGTTAAATAAATTTTCTGTGCCTTTGAGTTGACTTTCTTCTCCTTTTCTATACCTATTATTCTAAGATTTGGCCTTTTTATGGTGTCCCATATTTCATGGATATTTTGGGTTAAGCTTTTGTTAGATATAATGTTTTCTTTAACTTATGAGTCTATTTCCTCTATTTTATCTTCAACACTTGAGATTCTCTCTTCCATTTCTTGTATTCTGTTGTTCATAATTGCATTTGTGTTTCCTGCTCTTTTTTTCATGATTTCTGTTTCTATAATTCCTTCGGGTTGTGTTTTCTTTAGTTTTTCTATCTCAGTTTTCAAGTCCTGAATAGTTTCTTTTATATGTTTGAGTTCTTTTTCTTGGTTTTCTTTAAGTGATTTGCTGATATCTTCCAATTTTTTGTTTGTTTTTTCTTCCATTTCTTTAAGGTAATTTCTCATTTCATCTTTAAGAATTTCAAATATTCTCTTGAGGTTATTTTTTATATCTTTTTCTTCTGGTTCATCCATATTTGCTTGTTCAGGTCTTATTTTTAGGGTGTTTGGGTTTCACTGGTATTGTGTTGCTCTTTGTGGTGTAGCATGTGATCTTACCTTTTCTACTCATCTTTTCCTCTAATAGGTATGGTTGGGGCTGTCTGAGATTCTGTTGAATAATCTTGTAGGTGCCAGTGAATCAAAGGCTAAGATATTTCCTCATGGTACAGTCAGTGTCACAGTTCTAGTTACCCTGTTGGTTATTCTTGTTCCTGGAGTAGCTCAGTGTCCCTGTGCTTTGGTCTGCTCCCTTGGAGTTTGCTGTCTCAGGGCTACTTTGGCCTAGGCTGTTGGCTTTGATCTGTTTTTGTAAATCTTGGTCTGAATCTCCTCTTGCAGAAGTCCCTGGCTTGGAGTTAGACCTGTTCTGGTGGCAATCTGGTGGCTGACTCTGGATCTGGTCACTGGTTCAATCCTGATCCGCTCGTGTCCTGGGACTGGGTTTGCTCCTGGCTTCTGCTCCTGGTAGAGCTTGTTCTATCTTTGTCTTAGGTAACTGGGTCATTCCCACTCTGGTTCCGGTGGAGGTCACTGACTCTGAATCAGGTCGTTGGCTCAATCCTGGTCTGCCAGTGTCCCAGGACTGGGTTGGCTCCCAGGGCTGGGTTTGCTCCTGGCTTCTGTTCCTGGTGGAGCTTGTTTCCTTTGGCTCTCTCTTTCCTAGGAGTCTTGTTCAATTCCACTCCTGTAGAAGAATTTGTTGCTCAAGGTGTAGTTCCTACCTCAGGGCAACTTTGGCTTAGGTTACCTGCTTTGAACTGTATCTGTAAATCCTAGTCTGGGTTCCCTCCTGCAGAATTCCCTGGGTTGGAGTTGGACCTGGAAAGGTTTCTGGTTCTGATCTACTGCCTGGGAGTTTCCAGGCTCGGGTGCACCTGAACCCACAGAGGACTTGCTTACTTCCTCAGAGGTCTCAGACTGGTGCTGGGACCTGCAGGGGTTCCAGGTTCCTGCCTATTCCCTTTGATGTCCCAAACCAATGCCCGAACCCACAGAGGACCTGGCTCAGTCCTACTCTCTCTGAGGTCCCAGACTTGTACCTGGCCCCATCAAGATCTCTGTTTCCTGCCTATTCCCTTGGAGGACCCAGGCTTACTTATGCCCAGGCTGACAGAGGTCCTGGCTCTGGCCTAGTTCCTGGGAGATCCTAGACTCTCGCCCAGACCCACCGGGGTATTGGCCTACGTCCACTCGCTTGAAGGTCCTGGATTCATGTCTGGACCCTCAGCAGTCTCTGGCTCACTCACTCAGCAGTAACTCCCTTGTACCTGTTCCAGTGGAGATGGTTGGCTCTGGATCTGGTCTCTGGGTCAATCCTGATCCGCTCGTGTCCTGGGACTGGGTTTGCTCCTGGCTTCTGCTCCTGGTGGAGCTTGTTCTCTCTGTGTTTTAGGTAACTGGTTCAGTCCCACTCTGGTTCCGGTGGAGGTCGAGGACTCTGAGTCAGGTCGTTGGCTCAATCCTGGTCTGCCAGTGTCCCAGGACTGGGTTGGCTCCCAGGGCTGGATTTGCTCCTGGCTTCTGCTCCCAGTGGAGCTTGTTTCCTCGGCTCTCTCTGTCCCAGGAGTCCTGACCTTATATTCTTTATCCTTCCAAGATTATTTTTTCCCTTCCTTCCTTCCTTCTTTCCTTCCTTCCTTCCTTCCTTCCTTCCTTCCTTCCTTCCTTCCTTCCTTCCTTCTTCTCTCTCTCTCTCTCTCTCTCTCTCTCTCTCTCTCTCTCTCTCTCTCTCTTTCTTTTTCCTTCCTTCCTTCCTTCCCCCCCTTTTGGCTTTATGAGACAGGGTCTTTTGTGTAGCCTTGATTATCCTCGAACTTGCTCTGTAGACCAGGCTGACCTTGAACTGAGAGACCCATCCTCCTCTGCCCCCAGAGTACTGGGAGACCACGTGACACCACTGCCCAGCATCCAAGATTATTTTTCCAAGTAAGTCTTTTCTAGGCTGTTTGTGCCTCCATAAGACCTCTTTCTCTGTTTTCACAGTCTTGCTGTGCCACGTCTCCCTCTCTGATGCACCAGTCACTGCTGCAAGGTTTCATTTCTATGTCATTAGTTCTCCCACCGAATTTTATACTCTATGAAGTCAAATACATTGCTTTTGGTCATCACTGACTATGGCAGACATCTAATATTTATTCAATAAATGCATTCTGTTATATACGCTATCTTTTTAAAAATAGTTGTGTTCTCTGCCAGGTGTGGTAGCACACACCTTTAATCCCAGCACTCGGAAATAGAGACAGGCAGATTTCTGTGAGTTCAAGGCCAACCTGGTCTACAAAAAAAAAAAAAAAAACAAACCCTAATGAACAAGCAAACAAACAAATTGTGTTCATGTTTTATATATAAATTTCTATCTTTTTTTCTTTAATTATTTTATTACTAGTTTTTCCATTTGGTATAAGAAATCTCTCCAAGCTGATTCTAGGCCTTGGGAGGTAGAGGGAGGCAGATCTCTGGTGTAGGAGGATCTCCTGTATTTATGTTGCTTTCATTGGTGAATAAAGAAATTGCCTTGGCCTTTTGATAGGGCAGAAATCAGGTAGGCGGAGTAGACAGAATGGAATGCTGGGAAGAAGGTAGTGTGGCAGAGGCCATGAAACTCCTGTCTGAGACTGACGTTGGTTAGGAATCTTTCCTGGTAAGCCATGACCTCGTGGTGCTATACAGATTATTAAAAATGGGTTAAATCAAGATGTGAGAGTTAGCCAATAAGAGGCTAAAAGTAATGGGCCAGGCAGTGTTTAAATGAATACAGTTTCTGTGTAATTATTTCAGGGGTTAAGCTAGCCAGGTGCCGGGAATGCGGCCTGCTCGCCTTATACTACAGATCTCTTATGAGTTTGAGGATACCCTGCCCTACATAGTGAGTTCTAGGACAGTCAGGGCTATGTGTAGAGAGACTCTGTCTCTAAAAACAAAACAAACAAAAAAAGTGAACTCTTTCCAAGCTGTCTGTAGTGTAGTTAATGATAACATCATTCTATTTACCATTCTGAATTGAGGCATCATAGATAAAGTATGTGATAGTTCTTAGTAAATATCTACATGTGAGACAGTATTATTTGCATTTCAAAAGGAATATGGTTAAATTTCTTTCTGGTACCATTCCCACCCCTACCTTTCTACTCCTCTCCCTGCCCCTGCATGTGAACGTGTGCATGTGTGTGTGTGTGTGTGTGTGTGTGTGTCTGTGTGTGTGTGTGTGTATGTGTATGCGCGCCCTTGTTCTGGTTAAGCATTGTTTTTTCATTAGGGGTTTTTTTGAGACAGAGTTTCTCTGTGTAACAGCCCTGGCTGTCCTGGAACTTGCTTCGTAGACCAGGTTGGCCTTGAACTCACAGAGATCTGCCTGTCTCTATTTCGAGTGCTGGGATTAAAGGCGTGCACCACCACACCTGGGACAGAACACAATTATTTTTAAACAGATAGCATATATAACAGAATGCATTTATTCAATAAATATAAGGTCTAAAATAACTCATTAACTTTAATGTCTTCCTAATCCAAGGAGTGTTCTTTCTTTCTCTCTCTCTGTCTCTCCCTCTTTCTGTGTATGGCTAAAAAAAGCCAGGCACTGAGTTCAATTCCCAGCAACCACATGGTGGCTCACAAGCATCTATAAAGAGATCTGGGGCCCCCCTTTTGTCATGCAGGCAGAACATTGTGTACATAATAAATAAATATTAAAAAGAAAAAAGAAAGAAGCTGTCCATCATATTCAGACATGGAGTGGGCCAGTAGAAAAAAAAGCCAGGCATGATGGCACACACGCTTGTAATTTCAGTATTCTTGAGGCAGAGCCAAGACAATCAAGAGTTCTAGGCCATCCATCCTGTACAATACAAGACCCTACCTAAAAACAAAAGAAACTCTTCTCAAAGCAACAATAAAATTCTGTTAAAAGACAGGCATTCTTAGCCCAGGTTGTGAGGTTTGGGATCTCGAAGATGACTCAAGATTTTTTTGATTCAATGATTTATCTTTTATTTATTCACCTTTTACTGAGAGTTGATCAAGAGACTGGCGCTCTGCTGTATACTGGGTAAAGCAATGAACAGCCTCACTGAGCTAAAGGTCAAGTGAGAAAGCAGACAATTAAAGAGAAAACATCGAGGAAGCCACGCGAGACGAGAAGAAATCGGAGGAAGTACCCTGGAGTGGAAGGAGAGATGGCAGTCCGAGCAGCAAGCAGGGCACACTCAGTGAACCACAGGCAGTTGGGTGGCTGGGATGCGCTGCGCTGGAGAGCTTTGACTGAAGGAATGAACATGCTGGGCCTAGAGGCTTCTCTGCAACATGAAGGAATTTGGACTTTATTATCAAAGAGCAGTGTGAAAAAGTTGATAATGATTATTGGGCCTAGATGAGACTAAGAACCAGCAAAACCAGTTTGGGAACTGTTTCAGTTAGCCTCCAGAGAGCTGAGGAGTGTGTGAATCATGACTAGGGCGTGAGGGGGAGGGAGGCACATCGCGATAAAGGCGATCTGTGCAGGCGATGCTGACTCAGAGCTGGAGGAGGAACACTATCATTTGGTTTAGAATCCTGACTTTAGACAGATAAGGTCATTATATTATTTTTCAAGTTGGAAACAGGATCCACTGTAAGCGCTCTCCCTGAAGTCATATCTAAACAGGTGGTGGAATGGGGGGACCAGGATCTCAGGGAAGCTCACAGATCTCTGACTGCCCAACTAATGCTAATGGGAGACCCTTCCCCACCACCATGATCACTAGACCTTGATGTTACCCAAGCCTGTATGGTCTATGCTTGTCTCTGAAATATCCAGATCTGCTCAGCCCTGTGACTGAAATTCTTCAAAACCTCCTGTCCTGAGATGTACTGCCAGTACATTGATGGATGAGTCTCTGATGTAAAGGGATCAGCAGATGGTGGCTCTAGTGGCTTTGTGATTTCCTAACACTGAGAATTGCAGTGTTTTAGCAGAGCACACACACTTACTAGATAAGCAATTCTAGCATGCCATGGAGATGCAGCTTTTAGCCCTGTAGCTAACGTCTTCTCATCCCAGTCTCCAAGGCCTTCCTTTCTGTAGTCTGCCAGGTGTCCAAAATTTTTATCTCTCTTTAGAAAATCACATTTCTCAGCAGGCTCTTTTTCTTTTTCCTATTTTTTTTGTTGTTTGTTTGTTTTTTCGAGACAGGGTTTCTCTGTATAGTCCTGGCTGTCCTGGAACTCACTCTGTAGAGCAGGCTGGCCTCAGACTCACTGAGATCCTCCTGCCTCTGCCTCCCAAGTGCTGGGATTAAAAGGTGTGCGCCACCAGGCTCAGCAGGCCCTTCTTATCCATACATTATACTTCCTTTAATGTTTTCTTTCTAGAGCAAGTATAATCTGGGAGAGCAGAACGTTGTAGCTACAACTTGAATGTTTTTCTTCCTTACCTGTCTTGGTGATGAGTGTTGGTCCTAACTCCAAGTTTTGTCTTGTTCCCCATTCCTACACACCCTTCCCTATCAAGGACTGAGAGAGTCTATCTCAAAAGGTCTAAGTTTTTGAGTCCCACTGGGCTGGCCATATAAAATCAACAATTGTTTGTACTGTCATTACTCTTCATTGGAATGTGACCACTCTTGCAATTCCTGGGCCCAGAAAGCTATCAGAAGTATCCCAGAATGTCCTGAGGTAAAGGCATCAAAAGTTCTTCTCCCAAAGTCTCTGAGTCAAGACCTTGACTACTTCTTTGAGCCTTCTCCTCTCTCTCTCTCTCTCTCTCTCTCTCTCTCTCTCTCTCTCTCTTTCTCTCTCTCTCTCTCTTTGACTGGTGTCTCTCACAGCTGAGAAATACAGGAGAAACAATGGAATGGAGACATTAGACTAATAGTGATCTAAAACATAGTTCTAGCCAGACATGGTGGTACATGCTTACAGTCTCTGAACTTGCAAGGTAGAGGCAAGAGGGTGAGGAGCTCAAGGCCATTGGCTATATATGAAATTCAAACCCAGTTCAAGGTAAATAGGATACACACACACACACACACACACACACACAGTGCATGTGTGGTGGTGTGGTGGTATATGCCTTAATCCCAGAACTCAAGAAGCAGAGGCAGGTGGGTTTCTATAAGTTCTTGTTCCTTCTAGTCTAGATAGAGAGTTACAGGCTAGCCAGGGCTACATAGTGAGACCCCCTCCCACACACTAAATAAATAAAAAATAAACAAAAATAAAAATAAGGCATCAGTTCTTCAAATATGATCGTCAAATCAGTAACCTCTGCGTCACCTGGCACTTAGCAGTGCAAGTTATTACACCCCACCGTAGATCTCTTAAGCTACAGACTTTAGAGGTGGGCTTCAGCAATCCATGTAGTTTAACCTTGTCTCACTGTCACGTTTGAGAATCACTGTTCTAGACACTAGTTCTCAGACTTTGGTATGCATCCCAACCACTTAGCAAGCTTCACTTGATCTTATTCAAAGGCTGAGCATTAATGTACCACCTGAGAAGCTTGTTAAACATAACTTGGTTTTTAAAAAAACTGAACTGAACTGTAATCATATTGGCGACTACCCCAATTGTCATCAGAGAGCCTTCATCCAGTGACTGCTAGAAACAGATGCAGAGACCCACAGCCAAGCACTGGGCCAATCTCAGGGTATGCTGTTGAAGGAAGGGAAGAAAGATTGTACGGGCTGGGAGAGGGGTCAAGGTTATCACAAGGGAACCCACAGAAATAACTAACCTGGGTTCACAGGAGCTCACAGACTCTGGACTGACAGCCAGGGAGCCTGAAATGGGACCAACCTAGTCCCTCTACAAATGTGTGACAATTGTGTAGCTTGGTCTATTTGTGGGACTCCTAGCAGTGGGAGCAGGGCCTGTCATCTCTAAAGCTTTGGCTGACTTCCATGAACCTATTCCTCATATTGAATTGCTTTGCCCAGCCTTAACACAAGGGGAGGAGCTTAGTCCTACTTCAACTTGATATGCCATGCTTTGTTGACACCCATGGGAGGCCTGCCCCTTTCTGAACAGAGACAGAGGAGTGGATTTGGAGGTGGTGGGTTGGGAGGGAATGGAAGGAAAGGATGGAGGAGAAACTGTGGCTGGGCTATAAAATAAATGAATGAATTTAATAAAAATTTATTTATTTATTTTTTTAAAAAAACTGGGCTATAGAGATGGCTCAGTGGGTAAGAACACTGACTGCTCCTCTAGAGGACCCAGGTTCAAGTCCTAGCATCCACATGGCTAGAAGCTATCTATAACTACAGTTCCAGGGGATCCACCACCTTTTCCTGGTCCTCTTGGGTACAGTACACAGTACACAGACATGTATGCAAGCAAAACACCCACACATATAAAAATCTTAAAAATTAAAAAAATTGGATTAGTATCTGGACAACTATATTTTTTAGTTAACTTCCCTAGGTAATTCATATATTTATAAAAGTTGAGAATAATGTGGTGGGAGGGATCAGATGGAAGGGCTGTGGGAATGTCTCTCCGTGTGCCACATGGCAGCTGATACAAATCTCTGGGGAGTTTGTTAGAGGAGCGGGAGCCTGAGCCTGCATCAGATGACCTGAGTCCTGCACAACCCTGCAGATGACCCTCTGTCACGTCAATGCCAGGAAGCCACAGAGCAGCAGGTTGGCATGTGTTCTCCATGTTGGAGGTATGTTAGAGTTGCTGGAGGGGGTGGAGAGATGGCTCAGTGGTTAGGAGCTCTTGCTGCTCTGGCAGAGGATCCAGGTTTGGTTCCCAGAACCCACATGGCGGCTCACAATCAGCTATGACATTTCTGGGGACCCAATGCTTTCTCTTAACTGCCACAGGACGTGCATTTGATATAGACATACATTCCAGTAAAATCTCATACACATAAAATAAATCTGAGGAAGAATATGGGGAGTGGCAGGAGGGAAAAGGAAAGGAGCAGGAGAATAATTACCAGAGGAAAAGGAAACTGGCACTCGCTTGATCCCTACACTCAGGTGGGCTAAGACTGGAGGACCATGAATTTGAAGCCAGTTTGGGCTAAATAGTAAAACTACATTTCATCAAAAACACGAAACAAAAAAGACCCACCTTGGGAGTTTTTAAACATTACCTAAATCTCATTAAGCTACATCTCAAGAAAGTCTAATTTAATGAGGTCTGAGATGTAACGTGAATATTTTTCAAAATTTCCCCCGTGTGATTTTAATATATGGGATGTGCCCAACACATCCCAGCTCCCCGCCCCATCATGGCCCTTCTTCCTCTTCATTTATAACTTCTAATTTCAATAGAACTGTCGGACACAATTCAGCTATCTAACAACTTTTTTCTCCTTGTTACAGTTTCTAATAAACCATTTCTCATTTCCTTATAAGCCCTAACCAGAACTATTTTTGATGTCCTTATTTGTACCCATATTTTGTTTGTCATGATTAGATATTGCCCAAGACAGTATGCGTTCCCTGGTAAGAGGATGTGCCTAAGTTAGTAGAGTGCTTGCCTAGCCTCAGCGAAGGGTTTGACCCCAGTGCTACATAAACTGTATCAGTGGTACATGCCTATAATCTCAACACTCTAGGGGTAGAGGCAGAAGGATCAGAAGTTCAAGGTTATCCTTGGCTACATATCTAGTTTGAGGCCAGCCTGGGCTACACTGAAACTGTTTCAAACAACAAACCGAAAAAGTGTATGTGTAAGCTGGCTCAGTGGATAGAAGTACTTGCAACAAAACTCCAGCAATCTGTGTTTAATCCATGGAACCGAGATAAAAAGCTGGATACGGTGGTGGCAAGTGCACTTCTATAATCCTAGTGAGGCTGAGGTGGGGGGCAGGTACAGTAACCTCCTAGAAGCTAGTATAGGCAGCACAGTAGCAGAAACAAAAGAGACCTGGCTCAGACAAGATGGGGAGTCTTAGTCCCAAATGTTGTTCTTTTAGACTTCCACATACTGTGCTCCTTCTCTCATAGCAGAGAGAGAATAATAACAGTAATAGTAATAATATTGGTAGCTCCAAATGATGTAGGTTTCTCCTCTGTAATCACTTCAATCTCTCACCAGCAGAATTTTTAACACCTTGTAAGTATTGTATTCCACCCCTTAAAAACTTCCCATTTATTGGGTATTCTGCTATTTAGAGATGTGTGTGCCTATATATGTATACCATGTGCATTCAGGTATCCGTAGAGGTTAAAAGGAGGACACTGGACCCCTTGGAACCAGTGTTATAGGCTGTTGTGGGCTGTCCAGTGTGGGTGCTTGGAACTGAGCTCTGTCTTCTGCACGGGCAGTCAGTTTTCTGAGCTCCTGAGCCATCTTTCTAGTCCCACTATTTGTTTTTTATTTACTTTATTTTACTGAGTCCATTGGAGTTTTTCCTACACGTATGTCTGTATGAGGGTGCCAGAGTCCCTGGAACTGGATTACAGACGTACTGAACTGCCATGTGGGTGCTAAAAATTGAACCCAGGTCCTTTGGAAGCCAACTGATGAGCTGTCTTAAGCACTGAGCCATCTCTCCAGCCCCCTATTTGCTTTTTCACTCACTTAAAAATTTATTTATGCTGGGCGGTGGTGGTGCATGCCTTTAATCCCAGCACTTTGGAGGCAGAGACAGGCATATCTCTGTGAGTTCGAGGCCTGCCTGGTCTACAGAGTGAGGTCCAGGACAGCCAGAGCTGTTACACAGAGAAACTTTGTCTCGAAAAACCAAAAAATAAAATAAAATTAAAAAAATAAAAATAAATTATTTTTGTTTCATGTGCATTGGTGTTTTACCTGTATGTCTGTCTGTGTGAGGGGTCGGGTCCTGGAGTCACAGCTGTGAGCTGCCATGCAGGGGCTGGGAATTGAACCCGGGTCATCTGGAAGAGCAGTCAGTGCTCTTAACCACTGAGCCATCTCTCCAGCTCCAGTTTTTCTTTTTAAAGTATTTATTACAGGAACACCCTACTCATGATACTAACATCCACATTAATTTTACATTTTTGCTGTGATAGTCTGAATGATGTTCTCTCAAAGAAATCCATACCCTAAGCACACTGGTCTTTAAAAGCACGCAAATGTATTACTTTGTATTTCTAAGATTAAAAGTACAAAATGTGTCAAAAGGGTTAAAGCAAAGCTTTAGGA
This sequence comes from Ondatra zibethicus, assembly GCA_004026605.1. Lineage (NCBI taxonomy): Eukaryota > Metazoa > Chordata > Mammalia > Rodentia > Cricetidae > Ondatra > Ondatra zibethicus. The sequence goes on from PVIU01007344.1 coordinate 70,131, forward strand.
AAAATCAGTTTCTTTGCTCTTGCTAGCTTCCAGAAGCTAATCTCTGATTTTACTGTAGCATCCCCTTCATTCATTTTAGTCCTTCTGTTTTCCTCTGGTGACTGCATTGGTTCAGTTACATAATCTGGAATAATGTCCTCATCCCAGTACTTTCAGTATTGCAAAGTCTCGTTTGCAGTGCAAGGCAATGTGTTGTTCATACGTTCCAGGGCTGAGGACACAGACATCTTTGAGGGGACATTATTCAGTCTATCACAGTACACATCAACAGAAGTGAAAATGGTTGCTGGGAGGATGTGAAAGTCGAGCAGAAGGGAAATCCCCATCTTAAAGTCCAGCTCATTCCCGGGGTGAGCTGTTCTGGCCTGCTCCAGGAAGCCCCTGGCATAGCTAAAAGATTTGGTCAACAGTCGACACTGCCCTGAGAGTCAGCACTCTCACTGATGCTTCTTACACCCTAGATTTGATTCTCAACTAGGAAAGAGAAGATGAGAAATAGCATGTATGTCTAATATTCCAGAACTAGCAGGGAATTTACTCAAGAAGTCCTCTTAGGGTAGTTGAGGAAGTCAGCCCATTGAGATACTGCAAACGAAGACATGTCCTCCGGGGAGGGAAGGAAGGGGAAAGAGAGGAAGAGGAGCCTTGGACTCTTCATTTTTTTATTCTGAGGTTTTGCTGTTGGCCTGGGACTCCAAAACCCACATAGCATGCCTTGGAATGGTCCCTGGAACCCCCAATATTTCCCCTAGGGCTTAAACTCCTTCCCGGACAAGCAGTGTGTTGTGTTAGGCAGCGCTTCCCCCTCCTAGGCACTTGTGTGCTGACTAAGACTCCCAGGTAGAGCCCAGCCCAGTGGGAAATGACTAAGCACTGAAGTTCCTTCCTCTTACTGAAGGAGCCTGAAGCTGGCTCTGCCTTCCCTTTTGATTTCTCAAGGCAGTATGGGATAAGGTGAGCTTTTGTAGATCACAGCATCCCTAGTGCAGTGGTTCTCAACCTGTGGGCCATCACCCTTTGGGGGTGTTGAATGACCCTTTTACAGGGGTCACCTAAGACCATCGAAAAACACAGGTGTTAACATTATAATTCATAACAGTAGCAAAATTATGGTTAGGAAGTAGCAAGAAAAACAGTTTTATGGTTGAAGTCACCACAACGTGAGGGGCTGCATTAGAGTGCTGCAGCGTGTGGAAGGACGAGAGCCGCTGCGCTAGGGCATGCTGTCTCTACGTCTGCTCTTTGTTTGTGCATTCTCAGACGGGCTAAGAGACTTGAAGGAGAGCATGCTGGTATCTACCCAACTCCTCCTTTGCTCTTACTCCTGTTTTCTGCCACCACCAACCTTTGAGGTATCCTTTAAGGAGGGTAAAAGTGTGTTGCCTGCACCAATGAGCCTCTGTTAATGACTAGGGAAGAGTTCATCTGGGCAACAGGGAAGACTGTTGACTGTCTAAACTGGAATCCCCTTAGTGAGGTGGCACTTAGAAACCCCAGAAGTCAAATTACAAAGGCTCCTTTTAAAATGCATCATTAGGGCTGGGGTTGTAGCTCAGTTGGCAGAGTATTTACAGAGCATGCAAGAAACCCAGGTTCCATTCTTAGTATTCCATAAGCCAGGTAGGCTCCCAGCACTTGGGAAGGTGGAGGAAGGAAGATAACAGAGACATTCCGGGCTATATAGTTTGAGACCACCCTGGGAGACATGAGAACTTGTCTCAAAAATAAATCAATAATAATAAAAGGCACAGTTGTTAACAGAGATTCTGTCCTGCCTGATCCTGCAGCTAGCTGTTCAGCCAAAAAAAAAAAAACAAAAAAAACCAAACCAAACAAACAAAAAACAAAACACACACACACAGGTCTACATTAATTATAAAGTGGTTGGTCTATTAGCTCAGGCTTCTTATTAACTTTTACATCCTACATTAACCCATAATTCTTGTCTGTGTCAGCCACGTGCCTTGGTACCTTTATTAGTGAGGCATTCTCGTCTTGCTTTCTCTGTGTCTGGGTGACGACTGCAGACTGAGCCTTTCCTCTTCCCAGAATCCTCCTGTTCTGGTCGCCCTGTCTGTACTTCCTGCCTGGCTACTGGTCAGTCAGCATTTTATTAAACCAGTACAACTGACAAATCTTTACAAGGTACAAGACCATTGTCCCACAGCAGTTGGCTAGACATGATAGTGCCAAGAAATAAAAGTTAAAAAAAAATAGTTAAAAATGGGCAGTTGTACCATCTCTAGAAAGTTATATGAGTGAGAACAGGTAACACAGATGCCTTCAGAAGAGAAACTAGGTAGCTGGAGGAGTGGGGAAAAGCCTGATCTTTTCCATATACCATTTAATAAGTGAAACATTGTACTTTCTCTCTGTTCAAATGGAAAGGCTAGTATACGGCTAACTGCCGGGAAGAGAAAAAGTCTCTTTCCATATTGGTGCTAAAACAGTTTGGAAATTCCATCATGGATCTGACAAATATTACGTAGTCTCTGATGGATGTCTGACACTGGGTTTAGTTTTGGAGACTCAATATTGTGCAAGATCACATCTTTACCTCACAGATCAAAATTTGCAGAGTGATTCAGATATAAGCAGGCAGTGACCATGCATGACGATGGGAAGTGTGCAGGCGTCAGTGAACTGCAGAAGCGGCTCTTTGGTCCAGACCTGGGGATGGAAACCCTCCTGGACCTAATGATATTAAGTCTGAGACCTAGAGGGTGTGGAGGAGTTAGTCATGGGACAGCAAGAGAGTTCCAGATGAAGGGAACAACATAATGCATTCAGAGACCACAGGAGTCATAAAAAACTTGGCTGTTCTCCTGAAATTGCAAGCAGTCAACTGTACTGGAGTCAAATTTGGAGTAGAGAAATAAAGCTGGAGTGACAAGGTCAGATCACACAAAGTGTTTTATAAGCTCGTTAAGGGCAGTTTGTCGTCATCTTCAAGGCAAGGGTAGAGCCTTTAGGGGACATGGATTAATAATAATCCATAGGTATTGGAATGTTCAGGTGCCAAGCACTATAATCGTTTTACAGGCTCTGGGACTCTTATTTTTATTTTCTCTGAGTGGAAAAATTGGGCCTCTGGGAAGTTAGTAATATTTAGTAGGAAATAGTTCAGGGTCATATAAAAAATAGTACAAATGTCTGAGCACAGCTAGCCCAGGACAGAGCCAGGCCTCTGTTTAGACACATGCTCAGTTTGCTGTGTGGCCTCCCTACTTGAATAGAACAGTGGTTTCCAATTGGGGTGGTAAATTTGGGGTGTCAGAGCTATGAGTATGCTACTGGCTCTAGTGGGGAGCTGACACCCTGTGATGCAAACCATTACCACATCTAGCAAAAAATCACAACTCAAAGTTAAGGTGTCGAGGTTGAGAAAACATGAGACAGAGAGTAAGTTACGAAGGGCAGACTCAGGGAGTTAGCCAAAGGTAGCAGAGTTTGGGATGGACTCCACTCATTCTTGCCTGTGTGTTCCTGATGCTACTAAGTATCAGCCTTAAAAGCTCAAAGGAAAGAACAAATAAGCCCAGAATCATCCAGAGCTAACTCTGAAGGGTCCTTTGCCATCCATCAGGCCCATGGCCATAAAGGGGTAGTAGTCAAGTGAGCTACCTCTTCACATGCATGTCCTGAAGTCTGACACATGGCACCCAAGCTTGACATTTTAGTCAGTGAGTAATTTCAAAGAATTATAACATCCAGAAGCTAGGAGCCCAGCGGCTTAAGAGATATATTCATAATGCTCTGTGGAACTTTCAGGGGCTGCTTGGACCTGGCAAAACGCTGTCTGAGGTGGATCCGAGTCGACTCCCTGGAGCTAACAAGAAACATACACACAGAATTAAACAGGAGTTAAGTAAGGAAAGCTGGTGTGCTGAGCAAGAGGAAGCTGGCTTCTCCATCAGACCCGCATGCTGCAACATGCATTTAGAGAGGGACATTTAGAGAGGGAGAGCAGACCCAAGCAGGTTTCGGGGCAAAAAGAGAGAAAGTGGAGAATTCTTTCTCTGTTCCCCAACTGTCTGGTCCAAGGAATACTGAGCAGAGATTTGATTTAAAAGGAGTGGTCTGTGGGCCTCCAAAAGATATCCCAATAGGAGCTAAGAGGTGTATAACACAGTTCTCAAGAATGAAGCAGAGGAAGATTGAGAAAGAAGATCCAAGGCCTGAACACGCTGGCATCCCAGGGATCCAGGGAGGATCAGACTGAGTGGGCACAAGCTGTTTCAGTACGTCCTCAAGGAAGAACAGGGATCAAGGAATCTGAGCCTGAGGGAGATGCAGTCGCCTGGTACCCAGGACTTTGAGAAAAGCCAAAAGGTGAGGAAAGGACTGTGCTTGAGATAGGAAGCCTCACACCCAGGGGACTGGGTAGAGATGGATAACCCTACCAGAGACACAACTGTTGGTACTGAATGGAAGGCAAAGTCATCAGTGAAAAAGAAAGAAGATTTGTTGCAGGTGTAAGAGAGTGGATCAGGAACAGAAAGCAATATCTAATGGATATTTGGGCCAGATCTAACTTCAAAGACAAATTTAGAAGCCCTTAAATCAAGCACTGAGTGTAAAGGTTGGAGGTATAGATGATGCCAAAGTTCCCATGAGTTAGGCAGATAAGTGAGACCCAAGGGTCTGCCATTCCTACCATCCCAGGAATTCAGAGAGGGTTGATTTTGAGAAGGTACAGGCTGCCCAGTGATCTGTCAAACACAGAGCAGGGGCTGAGGGCTCCGAGCCCTGAGAGAGCCATGGTTGCCTGGTACCAGGACTTGACAAGGCCGAAGGGTGAGAAGCCACGCTTGAGAGACGCATTCTCAATCAGGGAAAATGGTCAGAGGTGGAGAACCCTTCCTCACTGTGCCGGTGTTAGATGGAGGGGCCCAGTGAAGCAAGGCTGTTTTATTTTTATTTTTTCATATTCTTTTATTTTTCATTCAAAAATTTATACTTCCACCCCTTCTCCCAATCCCCTCCCTCTCCCCCACTACCCCTCCTTCCTTAAGAGGGGGCAGGGTACCCTGCCCTGTGGGAAGCCCAAGGCCCTCCCCCATCCATCCCGGCCTAGGAAGGTGTGCATCCATATAGACTAGGTTCCAAAAAGCCAATACACGCAGAAAAGATAGGTCCCAGTGCCATTATCATTGGCTTCTCAGTCAGCCCCCATTGGCAGCCACATTCAGAGATTCCGGTTTGATCATATGCTCATTCAGTCCTGGTCCAGCTGGATTTGGTGAGCTCCCATTAGGTCAGGCACACTGTCTCAGTTGGTGGACCAGCCCCTCGTGGTCCTGACTTCCTTGCTCATCTTCTCCCACCTTCTGCTCTTTGACTGGACCTTGGGAGCTCAGTCCATTGCTCTGATGGGAATGTGGGTCTCTGTCTCTATCTCCATCGATCAGATGAAATTTCTATGGTGATGATCAAGATATTCATCAGTGTGACTATGGGACAAGGCTAGTTCAGGCACCCTCTCCTCTGCTGCCCAAGTACCGAGCTGGGGACATCCCCGGGGACACCTGGGATCCCCTCTAGAGCCAAGTCTCTTGCCAATCCTAAAATGACTTCCTTAATGTAGATATCTTATTCCATTCTCCAATATCCACCCTTCCACCATCTCTACCCTCCCATTCCCCCAAGTTCTCCCCAGTCCTTCCCTTCTCCCTTCCCCTTCCCTCTTTCCCTTTTACCCACCCTCACCCCCACCCTATCTCCACCCCATCCCAACTCCCGTGCTTCCAACCTTTGCCCGGCTATCTTGTTTGCTTCCAATTTCCCGGAGGATCTATATATGTTTTTCTTTGGGTTCACCTTGCTATTTGGCTTCTCTAGGCTTGTGAGCTATAAGCTTAATGTCCTTTGTTTATGGCTAGGGTCCGCTAATGAGTGAGTACATACCATAATCATCTTTTTGGGTTTGGGTTATCTCACTAAGTATAGTGTTTTCTATTTCCATCCATTTGCATGCAAAATTCAAGATGTCATTGTTTTTTACTGCTGAGTAGTATTCTAATGTGTATATAATCCACACTTTCTTCATCCATTCTTCCATTGAGGGGCACCTATGTTGTTTCCAGGTTCTGGCTATTACAAATAATATTGCTATGAACATAGTTGAACAAATGCTTTTGTAGTATGATTGGGCATCTCTTGGGTATATTCCCAAGAGTGGTATTGCTGGATCCTGAGGTAGGTTGACTCCCAATTTCCTGAGAAACCACCACACTGATTTCCAAAGTGGTTACACAAGTTTGCATTCCCTCCAGCAATGGATTGAGTGTTCCCGTTACACCACATCCTCTTCAGCATAGGCTATCATTGGTGTTTTTGATTTTAGCCATTCTGACAGGTGTAAGATGGTATCTCAAAGTTGTTTTGATTTGCATTTCCCTGATTGCTAAGGAAGTTGAACATGACCTTAAGTATCTTTTGGCCATTTGAACTTTTTCTGTTGAGAATTCTCTGTTCAGCTCATTACCCCATTTTTAAATTGGGTAATTTAGAGTTTTAATGTCTAGTTTCTTGAGTTCTTTGTATATTTTGGAGATCAGTCCTTTGTCTGATGTGGGGTTAGTGAAGATCTTCTCCCACTCAGTAGGATGCCTTTTTGTCTTAATGACTGTGTCCTTTGCTTTACAGAAGCTTCTCAGTTTCAGGAGGTCCCATTCATTCTTTGTTGCTCTTATTGTCTGTGCCACTGGGGTTTTACATAGGAAGTGGTCTCCTGTGCCCATGTGTTGCAGGCTACTTCCCACTTTCTCTTCTATCAGGTTCAGTGTGGTCAGATTTATATTGAGGTCTTTAATCCATTTGGACTTGAGTTTTGTGCATGGTGATAGATAAGGGTCTATTTTTATTCTCCTACAGGTTGACATCCAGTTATGTCAGCACCATTTGTTAAAGATGCTTTCATTCTTCCATTGTATAATTTTAGCTTCTTTGTCAAATATGAGGTGTTCATAGGTTTGTGGATTAATATCTGGGTCCTCGATTTGATCCCATTGGTCAACGTCTCTGTTTTTATGCCAATACCAAGCTGTTTTCATTACTGTAGCTCTGTAATAGAGTTTGAAGTCAGGGATGGTAATGCCTCCAGAAGGTCCTTTAATGTATAGGATTGTTTTGGCTATCCTGGGTTTTTTGTTTTTCCATATAAAGTTGATTATTGTTCTCTCAAGGTCTGTGAAGAATTTTGTTGGGATTTTGATGGGGATTGCATTGAATCTATAGATTGCCTTTGGTAGAATTGCCATTTTTACTATATTGATCCTACCAATCCAGGAGCATGGAAGATCCTTCCATTTTCTGGTATCCTCTTCAATTTCTTTCTTCAAGGTCTTAAAGTTCTTGTCAAATACATCTTTCACTTCCTTGTTTAGTGTAACCCCAAGATACTTTATGTTATTTGTGGCTACCATGAAAGGTGATGTTTCTCTGATTTCCCTCTCTGTTTCTTTATCAAGGCTGTTTTATGTGGACTGGGTTCCAGGTCTCAGTGTACCTCAGACTGTCGCTGGGCAGGAAGAAGCACCAGGAGAGCCTTTCTTGGTCAGGGAACCAAGGTTATCATTTTAAAAACACAGCGAAGAGAAATCACACCATGCAACAGGGCTCACATGAGAGGTTTATTGGAAGAGGAGAGAGTAGAGGGCAGATAAGGGGGCAGAGAGGGTTACACAGACCAGTCTCTGGGGACAAGAGTGGTGGAAGAGAAAAAGAAAGAGAGAAAGAGGGAAAGGGGGTGGGCAAAGCTCATCTTTTAAAACGTAGCAAATGTGCATAGGAGGTGCTCTTAGTGGCTGCAGTTGAGGATGTATCCTTAACGGCAGGTCAGTACAGATGCCTGAATACTAACACATACATTTTACATACATTGCTAATCTTGTTCAAGGTATTGTACCTATGCAACTCATTTAACAACATAATAAAAATTTCTAGTCCTTAAAAGTTATTATTACCAAATATTTAGGATAATAAGAAAATGCAAGTTAGTAACTATTCACCTATTACAATAAAACTTGCAGTTATATTAGGTATGTTTTCAAGGTCAAATAGAGATATATTTTAAATAGATCATTTTCAGACACTTCAGAGAGCTACAGAATATAGTATTTAAGATGTTTTAATAACATAGGATTTTTTTATGACAATGAGACATGTCTGCTCCTGGCAGCACCAATCTACTTCAGAGAAGATAATTGGCATCGAAGAAACTCCACATGGAGTTTCCTTTCTTTGTGGCAAGAATAAGCCACTGGGCAAGAAAGTGCTCTTTCCTCAACTGCTGACAGTGTGCTGCCTAAATTGGACAAGCAGGATACAAAAGAGAGTGACTGTCAAATCTTGCCAAGACAAGCGAGACAGTCCTTCAAAAATTCTGTTTCACCACTTCTGCATTGCTGGTGGGAATGCAAGCTGGTACAACCCCTTTGGATGTCAGTGTTGTGATTTCTCAGAAAATTAGAAAACAACCTTCCTCAAGACCCAGTAATACCACTTTTGGGTATATATCCAAAGGATGTTCAATTGTGCCACAAGGACATGTGCTCAACTATGTTCATAGCAGCTTTGTTTGTCATAGCCATAACCTGGAAACAACCTAAATGCTCCTCCACCAAAGAATGGATAAGAAAAATGTGGTACATTTACACAATGGAGTACTACACAGCAGAAAAAATAACGACAGCTTGAATTTTGCAAGAAAATGGATGGAGCTAGTAAACATTATTTTGAGTGAGGTAACCCAGACACAAAAAGACCATTATCACATGTACTCACTCATAGGTGGTTTTTAAACATAAAGCAAAGAAAACCAGCCTACAAACCACAATCCCAGAGAACTTAGACAACAATGAGGACACTAAGAGAGACTTACATAGATCCAATCTACATGGGAAGTAGAAAGTATAAAAAGACAAGATCTCTTAAGTAAATTGGGAGCATGGGGACCTTGGTGGAGGATTGAAGCAGGGTGGGAAGAAGCATGGAGGGGAGCAAAGAAAAATGTAGAGCTCAATAAATATCAATAAAAAAAATCCTGTTTCACAGGGCGGTGGTGGTGCGCACCTTTAATACCAGCACTCAGGAGGCACAGGCAGGCAGATCTCTATGAGTTCGAGACCAGCCTCATCTACAAGAGCTAGTTCCAGGACAGGCTCCAAAGTTAAAGAGAAACTCAAAACCAAAAAAAAAAAGGAAGAAAAGAAAAAATTCTGTTTCATAGAAGAGTCTATCAAATATTCTAGGCCTGTAGGTTGAAGATGGATGCCTCAACATTGCAGAGAACCTTGGGTGACTGTCCAGGAGCCAGCTGTTTCTGTCATTTCTCACATTTTTCACTTGCTGGCACTTCCTACTTGTTCAGTTAATATTATTTCCTTCATGGGTCTCTGAGGGAGCTGAAGACTAGATAGTTATATCTTTGTTTACCAGACTCAGAACAGAAATTCACTAAAGAAATGTAAAGGTTGGTAATGTAAGCTAGAATAAAAAGTGAATTAGGTAAAACTCTTTGGATTCACCAAGATAGGATAGATAATGGAGTATTTCCCATGAATTTGTCAAATGCAAATGGACTAGATATTGTTGATGTACTTATTGCCTGTATATATTGTATATAATTATTGCACTTATTGTATATAGTTTTCTTATATTAGTTATAACATTTTTTATTTTAGACAAAAAAGGGGAAATGTGGTGATATTTTGTTTGACTGAAGATCAGAGTGTGGAGCTAGCTACACTAGTTAGCCACAGAGGTCAGACAATGGTGGCACACACCTTTAATCCCAGCACTGGGAAGACAGAGGCAGATGGATCTCTGAGTTCAAGGCCACCCTGGGCTACATAAGATTGAATCAGTCTAAAAAGAGAAACAAAGCCAAGCAGTGGTGGCTTATACCTTTAACCCCAGCACTAGGTGGAGATAGGAATTGATATGGCTAAGGGAAAGAGGAATATAAGGCAGGAGGAGATAGGAGCTTAGGATTCAGTCTGAAGTTTCATAGGGACAGGATTGCCCCTTTGATCTGAGGATTTCATAAACCTAAGAATTAGTGGCTGGCTGCTTTGCTTCTCTGATCTTTCAGCATTAACCCCTATATCTGACTCTAGGTTCTTATTATTAAGACCAATTAGACCTCGCACTACAATGCTGTATTGCTTTGAGATGTTGTCTCACTCTGTAGCCCAAGTTGGTGCTGAACTCACCCTCTAAGCCAGACTGGCCCCCGCCCACAGTGAACTCCTGCCTCTACCTCTTGAGTATTAGGATTGTAAGCATGGAACACTACCCTGGCTTTAATGGGTGATTCTTATGGGAGCTCAGAATTCTCATATTGAATGGTAAAGATTCTTCAGGAAGTTTTCAATGAGATGGAGGACTTCACTGAAATTGGATTCCAGGCCATCTGTGTTATTTAGTGTCAAAGAACTTGGCTACATTTTTATCCATGATCTAAGACTTTGAGTAAACCTGAATTTGGAAAAGCAACAGGCTAATACAACTGATCAAGACAATCTCAAGGCAGCACAGTATTCATCTGCACAATGGACACTGCTGGGTGTGTCTGTCAAAGTTTACAGTGATAATTGTGAACAAGAAGTAGAACTGGGTGTTTAAAATGTGTAATACGACCAGCAATGGAGCACTTTGAAGTTGTAGACATAAGGCTAGAGAGATGGCCCAGAGGTTAAGGGCACTGGCTGTTCTTTAAGGGGTCCTGAGTTCAATTCCCAGCAACCACATGGTTCCTTACAAACATCTATAATGAGATCTGGTGCTGTCTTCCGGCCTGCACACATACATACAGACAGAACACAAAATACATAATAAATAAATAAATCTAAAAAGAAAAGAAAGTAAGTTGTGGACAAGGAAGGCGTGATTGTTGAAGGCATTAGGATCATTAAGAAGATGATAGTGTTTTGCACTGGAAAACAGGAAAGAATCTTATATGTATTTAGCCCATATTGGCATTGAACTTACTCTGTCTTCAAGATGACCTTGAACTTCTGGTCTTTTTGTTGCCACCTTCCAAGTGCTGGAATTACAAGTATATTCCAGAACCAGTTACCTAAGACACAGAAAGAACAAGCTCCACCAGGAGCAGAAGCCAGGAGCAAACCCAGTCCCAGGACATGGGCAGATCAGGATTGACCCAGAAACCAGATCCAGAACCAACCATCTCCACTGGAACAGGTACAAGGGAGTTACTGCTGAGTGAGTGAGCCAGAGCCAGAGCCAGAGACTGCTGAGAGTCTGGACGTGAATCCGGAACCTTCAAGGGAGTAGACCTAAGCCAAAACCCCGGTGGGTCTGGACGAGAATCTAGGACCTCCCAGGAACTAGGCCAGAGCCAGGACCTCTGCCAGCCTGGGTGTGTGTGAACCTGATTCCTCCGAGGGAATAGGCAGGAAACAGAGATCTCGACGGGGCCAGGCACGAGTCTGGGACCTCAGAGAGAGTAGGACTGAGCCAGGTCCTCTGTGGGTTTGGGCATTGGTTTGGGACATCAAAGGGAATAGGCAGGAACCTGGAACCCCTGCAGGTCCCAGCACCAGTCTGAGACCCCTGAGGAAGTGAGCAGGTCCTCTGTGGGTTCAGGTGCACCCGAGCCTGGAACCTCCCAGGCAGTAGACCAAAACCAGAAATCTTTCCAGGTCCAACTCCAACCCAGGGACTTCTGCAGGAGGGAATCCAAACTAGGATTTACAGATACAGGTCAAAGCAGGTAACCTAAGCCAAAGTTGCCCTGAGGCAAGGAACTCCACCTTGGGCCACAAATTCTACAGGAGTGGAATTGAAGGAGACTCCTAGGACAGAGAGAGCCAGAGGAAACAAGCTCCACCAGGAGCAGAAGCCAGGAGCAAACCCAGCCCTGGGATCCAACCCAGTCCTGGGACACTAGCAGACCAGGATTGAGCCAACGACCTGACTCAGAATCCGTGACTCCACTAGAACCAGAGTGGGAATGAACCAGTTACCTAAGACACAGAGAGAAGGAGCAGAAGCCAGGAGCAAACCCAGTCCCAGGACACGAGCGGATCAGGATTGAACCAGTGACCAGATCCAGAGTCAGCCACCAGATTGCCATCAGAACAGGTCTAACTCCAAGCCAGAGACTTCTGCAAGAGGAGATCCAGACCAAGATTTATAGAAACAGATCAAAGCCAGCAGCGTAGGCCAAAGTAGGCCTGAGACAGCAAACTCCAAGGGAGCAGACCGAAACACAGGAGCACTGAGGTATCTCCAGGAACAGGAATAACCAACGAGGTAACTAGATACTGACTGTGTACCACGAGGAAAACCATCTTAGCTTTCAATTCACTGGCACCTAGAAAATTATTCAACAGAATCTCAGACAGCCCAACCATACCTATTAGAGGAAAAGATGAGTAGAAAAGGTAAGATCACATACTACACCACAAAGAGCAACACAATACCAGTAAAACCTTGTTGTAAGAGGTGCAGGTGGGCCGTGTTCCCGGCGTGCGGCTAGCTTAACTCCAGAAATAATTACACAGAAATTGTATTTATTTAAACACTGCCTGGCCTATTTTATCTAGCCTCTTGGCCAACTCTCACTCTTGATCTAACCCATTTCTATTAAACTGTGTGTCACCATGAGGTCATGGCTTACCGGGAAAGATTCCTAACCAGCGTCAGTCTCGGGCAGGAGAAACATGGTGTCTGCTACACTACCTTCTTTCCAGCATTCTGTTCTCTTTTTCCCACCTATCTAAGTCCTGCCCTATCAAAAGGCCAAGGCAGTTTCTTTATTTAACCAATGAAAGCAACACAAATGCAAAAGGACCTCCTACACCATTTCCCGTTTTTCTGTTTAAACAAAAAAGAAAGGCTTTCATTTTAACATAGTAAAATTACATATAACAAAACAGTTATCAAGCAAGAATTACAGTTACAATATTTATATCTATTTTATCTTTTATCATAACAAAGGAAAACTGTATCTATAACTATCCATTCTTTTAACTCCATCAAAGAAGCAGAAGGATATAATATTACCTAAGTAAACATGAAGTAAGCAACTTCCAAAACTCTAGAAGTGACAGAGACATCTCGCTGCCTGTACAGTCTTTAAAACCAAACGTTAAGGCGCCAGATAATGCCACAAAACAATCCCACACCAGTTTAAAAATTATTATTAAAAGAGGTTATTTATTGGAAGAAAAAAAAAACCTTACAGATCAATGTTCCAAACCTCAGTCCTCTTGTCACAAATAAAAAACAGAGAGTCTATCAGGCTAAATGGGAGCAAAAAGCAAGAGAGCAAGTGGAGGGCTGCTGCCACTTTTTAAAATAAAAGAGACCACGCCCCAGTAGGCTGGTACCTTAAAGGCTATTGGCTAAAGGAGCCAAAAAAACCTCCCACAACAAAACCTAAAGACCCTACAAAAGTAAGACCTGAAGAACCAAATATGGATGAACCAGAAGAAAAAGATATAAAAAATAACCTCAAGAGAATATTTGAAATTCTTAAAGATGAAATAAGAAATTACCTTAAAGAAATGGAAGAAAAAACAAACAAAAAATTGGAAGACATCAGCAAATCACTTAAAGAAAACCAAGAAAAAGAACTCAAACATATAAAAGAAACTATTCAGGACTTGAAAACTGAGATAGAAAAACTAAAGAAAACACAACCCGAAGGAATTATAGAAACAGAAACCATGAAAAAAAGAGCAGGAAACACAAATGCAATTATGAACAACAGAATACAAGAAATGGAAGAGAGAATCTCAAGTGCTGAAGATAAAATAGAGGAAATAGATTCATCAGTTAAAGAAAACATTAAATCTAACAAAAGCTTAACCCAAAATATCCATGAAATATGGGACACCATAAAAAGGCCAAATCTTAGAATGATAGGTATAGAAGAAGGAAAAGAAGTTCAACTCAAAGACACAGAAAATTTATTTAACAAAATCATAGAAGAAAACTTTCCCAACCTAAAGAAAGATATGCCTTTGATGATACAAGAAGCTTACAGAACACCAAATAGACTGGATCCAAAAAAAGTCCTCTCTCCACATAATAATCAAAAACACTAAACATACAGAATAAAGAAAGAATATTAAGAGCCGCAAAGAAAAAGGTCAAGAAACATATAAAGGTAGACCTATCAGAATTACATCTGACTTCAAAGTGGAGACAATGAAAGCCAGAAGGTCGTGGTCAAGCATTATGCAGACATTAAGAGACCACAGATGCCAGCCCAGACTACTACACCCAGCAAAACTGTCGATCACCATAGAAGGACAAAACAAGATATTCCATGACAAATCTAGATTTCACCAATACCTAGCCACAAACCCAGCCTACACAAAATACTAGAAGGAAAACTCCAATCCAAGGAAGATGGCTACACCAACAAAAAGACAGACAATTGATGATCTCATTACCACAAATCCTGAAGAAGAAAAAAATGCATAAATTAACATCACCAATGATGAAAACTAAATTAACAGGAGATATCAACCACTGGTCATTAATATCCCTTAATGTAAATGGACTCAACTCACTTATAAAAAGGCACAGGCTAACAAATTGGATACAAAAACAGAATCCATCTCTCTTCTGCATACTAGAAACGCATCTCAACCTCAAAGACAGACATCATCTCAGAGTAAAAGGTTGAGAAAAAATATACCAATCAAATGGACCTAAGAAGCAAGCAGGTGTAGCTATCCTAATATCTAACAAGATAGACTTCAAGCTAAAATCAGTCAAAAGAGACAAAGAAGGTTATTTCATATTAGTCACAGGGAAAATCCATCAAGAGGAAATTTCAATACTGAACATCTATGCTCCAAACACAACAGCACCATCATATGTCAAAGAAACACTTCTAAAGCTTAAATCATATATTAAACCCCACACACTAATAGTGGGAGACTTCAACACTCCCCTCTCAACACAGTTTTTGTCAATCAGACAAAAACTGAACGGAGAAATAAGAGAACTAACAGATGTTATGACTCAAATGGACTTAACAGACACCTGTAGAATATTCCATCCAAACAGAAAAGAATATACCTTCTCAGCACCTCATGGAACCTTCTCAAAAATTGGCCACATACTTGGTAACAAAACAAACCTCAACCAATACAAAAGAAATTGGAATAACCCAATATACCTTATCAGATTACCGTGCTTTAAAACTAGAAGTCAACAGCCATACCAATTCCAGAAAACCCATGAACACATGGAAATTAAACAATGCTCACCTGAATCATCAATGGGTCAAGGGAGAAATAAAGACTTCCTAAAATTCAACGAAACAGACCATACAACATACCCAAATTTATGGGACACAATGAAAGCAGCGTTAAGTGGCAAGTACACAGCACTAAATGCCTACATAAAGAAGCTGGAAAAATCCCACACGAGTGAATTAACAGAACATTTGAAAACTTTAGAAAAAAAAGAAGCAAACTCACCTAAGAGAACTAGAGGGCAGGAAATAATCAAATTGAGAGCTGAAATCAACAAAATAGAAACAAAGAAAACAATATAAAGAATCAATGAGACAAAGAGTTGTTTCTTTGAGAAAATTAACAAAATAGACAAACCTTTATCCAAACTAACCAAAAGGCAGAGAGAGAATATCCAAATTAACAAAATCAGATATGAAAAGGGGGACATAACAACAGACACAGAGGAAATACAGAGGATCATCAGATCATATTTTGAAAACCTGTACTCCACAAAATTGGAAAACTTAAAGGAAATGTATAACTTTCTGGATAAATATCACTTACCAAAATTAAATCATGACCAGATAAACAAATTAAACAGACCTATAACTGCTGAAGAAATAGAAACAGTCATCAAAAGTCCCCCAACCAAAAAAAGCCCAGGACCAGATGGTTTCAGCTCAGAATTCTACAAGACTTTCAAAGAGGAACTAATACCAATACTCTTCAAATTATTCCACACAATAGAAACAGAGGGAACATTGCCAAAGTCTTTTTATGAGGCTACAATTACTCTGATACCCAAACCACAGAAAGACAATACTAAGAAAGATAATTACAGAACAATCTCACTCATGAACATTGATGCAAAAATACTTAATAAAATACTGGCAAATCAAAACCAAGAACACATCAGAACCATCTTCCACCATGACCAAGTTGGCTTCATCCCACAGATGCAGGGATGGTTCAACATATGAAAATATGTCAACATAAGCCACAATATGAAGAAGCTGAAAAATAAAAACCACATGATCATCTTATTAGATGCCAAAAAAGCATTTGGCAAAATACTACATCCCTTCATGATAAAGGTCTTGGAGAGTGCAGAGAGATACAAGGAACATGCCTAAACATAATTACGGCAATATATAGCAAGCCAACAGCTAACATCAAACTAAATGGAGAGAAACTCCCAGCGATTCCACTGAAATCAGGAACAAGACAAGGTTGTCCACTCTCTCCATACCTATTCAATATAGTTCTTGAGGTCCTAGCTAGAGCAATAAGACACCAAAGGGAGATCAAGGGGATAGAAATTGGAAAAGAAGAAGTCAAACTCTCACTGTTTGCTGATGATATGAAAGTTTACATAAGTGATCCCAAAAATTCTACCAAGGAACTTATACAACTCATAAACACTTTCAGTAATGTAGCAGGATAAAAGATTAACTCAAAAAAAATCAGTAGCCCTCCTGTACACAGATGATAAAAGGGCTGGGGAGGAAATCAGAGAATCAACACCCTTCACAATAGCCACAAATGGCATAAAATATCTCGGAGTAACTCTAACCAAACAAGTAGAAGACTTGTATGACAAGAACTTTAAATCTTTGAAGAAAGAAATTGAAGAAGACACCAGAAAGTAGAAAGATATCCCATGCTCTTGGGTAGGTAGAATTAACATAGTAAAAATGGCAATCTTACCAAAATCAATCTACAGATTCAATGCAATGCCCAGCAAAATCCAGCAAAATTCTTCAAAGACCTCAAAAGAACGGAACTCAACTTTATTTGGAAAAGCAAAAAACCCAGGATAGCCAAAACAGTCCTGTGCAATAAAAGAACTTCTGGAGGCATCACAATCCCTGACTTCAAACTCTACTACAGAGCTACAGCACTGAAAACAGCCTGGTATTGTTGTAAGAACAGACAGGAGGACCAATGGAACTAAATAGAAGACACAGATATCAATCCATACATCTTCAAAACCTGATTTTTGACAAAGATGCAAAAAAATATCAAATCGAAAAGGAAAGCATTTTTTTTATTCTTTCTTTCTTTCTTTCTTTCTTTCTTTCTTTCTTTTTTTTTTTTTTTTTGGTTTTTGGAGACAGGGTTTCTCTGTAGCTTTGGAGCCTGTCCTGGAACTAGCTCTTGTAGCCCAGGCTGGTCTCGAACTCACAGAGATCTGCCTGCCTCTTCCTCCTGAGTGCTGGGATTAAAGGCATACGCCACCACCGCCCGGCTAGGAAAGCATATTTAACAAGTGGTGCTAGCATAACTGGATATCAACATGTAGAAAAATGAAAATAGACCCATATCTATTACCATGCACAAAATCAAGTCCAAATGGATCACAGACCTTAACATAAAACCAGCCACACTGAACCTTATAGAAGAGTTAATGGGAAGTACACTTGAACGCATTGGCACAGGGAACCACTTCCTAAGTAGGACCCCAGCAGCACAGACCCTGAGAGAAACAATTAATAAATGGGACCTCCTGAAACTGGAAAGCTTCTGTAAATCAAAGGACATGGTCAACAAGACAAAATGACAGCCTACAGAATGGGAAAAGATCTTCACTAACCCCACATCAGACAGAGGTCTGATCCCCTAAATATACAAAGAACTCAAAAAAATTGGACACCAAAAGAACACATAACCCAATAAAAAAAATGGAGTACAGACCTAAACAGAGAACTATCAACAGAGGAATCTAAAATGGCTGAAAGACTCTTAAGGAAATTTTCAACATTCTTAGTCATCAGAGAAATGCAAATCAAAACAACTCTGAGATTCCATCTTATACCTGTAAGAATGGCCAAGATCAAAAACACCGATGACAACTTATGCTGGAGAGGATGTGGGGAACAGGGAACACTTCTGCATTGCTGGTGGGAATGCAAGCTGGTACAACCCCTTTGGACGTCAGTGTGGTGATTTCTCAGAAAATTAGAAAACAATCTTCCTCAAGACCCAGTAATACCACTATTGGGTTATATCCAAAGGATCCTCAATTGTGCCACAAGTACATGTGCTCAACTATGTTCATAGCAGCTTTGTTTGTCATAGCCATAACCCGGAAACAACCTAAATGCCCCTCGACTGAAGAATGGATAAGAAAAATGTGGTACATTTATACAATGGAGTACTACACAGCAGAAAAAAATAACGACAGCTTGAATTTTGCAGGAAAATGGATGGAGTTAGTAAACATTTGAGTGAGGTAACCCAGACACAGAAAGACCATTATCACATGTACTCACTCATAGGTGGTTTTTAAACGTAAAGCAAATAAAGCCAGTCTACAAAGCACAATCCCAGAGAATTTAGACAACAATGAGGACACTAAGAGAGACTTACATAGATCTAATCTACATGGGAAGTAGAAAGTATAAAAAGACAAGATCTCCTAAGTAAATTGGGAGCATGGGGACCTTGGTGGAGGATTGAAGCAGGGTGGGAAGAGGCATGGAGGGGAGCAGAGAAAAATGTAGAGCTCAATAAATATCCTGGAAAAGAAAAAGAAAAAAAAACAAGTATATGCTACACCCTGTTCTATGGCAGTCCTGGAGATCATATCCAGGGCTTCCCAAATGCTAGGTAGGTAGTCTACCAAGTGAACTCAAGGATGAAAAGATTTTAATTCATTTGAAAGACTTCACTTTGAGAACCAGCTCTGGAGAACCCGCTTATAAAGGGAGAAATCTTTCTCCCTCGTGTTCAAGCATCCTGGTATAGAGACTGCTAGAACAATGGTCCAAGGTGTCAGCAGACCTAATGAAAGACCCTCAAAGTAGTCTTGTCACCGAGGAGCCCCCAGACTCACTATCATCTGCATGTACAGAGATAGAAGAATGGAAGAGTCACAGGGTCATTGATGCTTCCACCCTGATTTTAAGCTGCAAGCAGAGAGAAGAGCTGGCTCAGGATAGAAGCCATATAGGTTGTAACCAAGAAGGCCAGAAGGGTAGGGTTGGGTTGGCCAAGTCCGTATGAGAGCAAATCATGCCACCACATGCTCTGGTGACTGGACATGGAGCTGTAGCATTTAATGCTTAGCATGCCTCATTCTTGCTATTATCCCATTCTTCCTTTCTATTCCCCACCCTTCTTGTTTGGAAGAGCAATGTTCATTCTGCATCACTGTATCAAGGGGGTTCATGTTACTTTCTATTTTACAGAACCTCACAGAGTTTGCCTCTAGTTTTTGGATCAGGCCTTTGAGCAATGCTGAAACTGTTGAGACCATGTGGGATCTTGGAAAGAAATTAAATGTATTTTTACTGTGAGGTAAATGTAAGTCTTTTGGTGTGCAAGAGTTAGGGTGCTATTGTTTAGGGAGACATGTTTGTATGTTAACTTGACAATGAGTTGACTTGTGGTGGTCAGTTTTGATCATCAATTTGACTGGATTAAAAAGCTACTAGGAAATTAGTAAATTCACCCCTGTGCAGGTGTTTTCAGAGGATTCAATGTGCAGGGAAGACCTGCTCTGCATCTGGACAGCACCATCCTGTATGCTGAGGTCTTGATGGAATAAAAGGGGTGAGACAGGAAAGCAGCTTTGTGCACAGATCTGATGATCTGTTGTGCCCTGCCATGTTCTTCCTGTGATGAGCTGAAACCTCTGAATTCAAGTTAGTCTACTTCTCCCTTATGTTATTTTGCTAAGATAGTTGATCACAGCAATATACAAATTTATACAGGACTTCTATAGTGATATATTATTTGTGGTTTAATAAATAAAGCTTGCCTGAAGATCAGAGTGCAAAGCTAGCCACACTGGTCAGCCATACAGACCAGGCAGTGGTGGCACACACCTTTAATCCCAGCAGTCACACTAATTAGCCACAGAGGCCAGGTGGTGGTGGTGGACGCCTTTAATCCCAGCACTAGAGAGGAATATAAGGCAGGATGAGAAAGGAACTCGCTTTCTTTTCAGTCTGAAGATTTTGTAGAGGTAAGAGCTCTCTAGTGGTTGGTTGCTTTGCTTTTATAACCTTCAGCTTGAACCCCAATTCGTACCAAAAGCCTTTGTGGTCATATGTATTTGGAATTTAGTTTTTTTTTCCAGATCTTAACTAGGTAATGATGAGAATATGCTATTTATTCCATAGCACCCAATAGAGGGGGGCAGGCCCTATAATCAAACACATTCTCCTACAGCAAATACAAGTGCTCTTAACCACTGACCCATCCTCAGCCTCTTATGGTTATTTTCTTCTTTGTACTCCTGCAGTTTTTCAAATATCCCTTACAAATAACAAACTTGGCCAGGCAGGGTGGCATATACCTTATCCAGCGCTTGGGGAGAGGCAGTTGGGTCTCTTGAGTTCCAGGCCATCCACAGCTACATAGTTGAGATCATCTTAAAAAAAAAAAAAGGAGCAAAACAAAAACAAAGAGAAACCCTCATTTCTTTTGCATTGTTGTTTTCTACTCTGAGAAGTTATTGCTTTTCACAGGAGGCAGGCCCCGGGCTGACTGTGAGCATCATCTTGCCTAAGGGCCAGACCCTGGGCTCTGGGGAAGGTAACTTCCTGTTGTTTTGGCCCAGAACTGAGGTAGGGTAGGTGGAGTGCAGGCTTCAGGCCAGTGTCTCCCTGGAGGATTTCCGGGAAGACTTTCTGCTCTGACAAAACAAATACAAACACAGGAAAAGATTCTGGGACCTAAGAAGAGACACTACTGTGATGGACACTTGTGCAGAGAGCAGCCCCAGGATAGGGCATCTGTCCTCCCTCTGTCTATCCTAAAGAGAAAAAATTTATTGCCTTTTTTTTTCTTTATGTAGCCTTGGCTGTCCTGGAACTCACTCTGTAGACCAGGCAGGCATTGATCTCACAGAGATCCGCCTGCCTCTGCCTCCTGAGTGCTGGGATTAAAGTGTGCACCACCCCCACCACCCAGCTTTTATTGTTATTTTTAATTGCGTGTGTATGTACATGTGAGTGCAGGTGCCTCTGGCACTGGAGTTACAGGAGGTTGTGAGCTGCTAGGACCTGAAGTAGGGTCATCTGGAAGAACACGTGCTTTTAATTACTGAGCCATCTCTTCAGCCCTTGATCTATATTCTTTAAGCAGCTAAGAGCATTTTCCAAGTCTGGCATCATGGAGGATACTTATGATACTCTCGAGACTGAGGTGGGAGAATCATTGAGGCCCAGGAGTTTGAGATCAACTTGTATCATATGGCAAGAGTATTTAGAAGCAAAATCCAACTCAAACAGACAAAAAAAATGCAAATAAAACAGAGTAATTTTCCACAACAACAGTTAACTTCTGAATCCCTTCCTCTTCCTCACTCTAGTTACACTATCTCACAGCGGCCTGGGCCGTAAGGTGTGTACTGGAGAATGAGAAAGTCACTAGGAGGGCCATTTGATTACTACTATGTTAGAATACAGCATATGTGGAGAGACACCCAGGAACAATTAAGTGATAACAGTTGAAATATATGACAACTTTAATAGTTTTTGTCCATTTATATGTGTGTGTGTGTGTGTGTGTGTGTGTGTCTGTGTGTGTGTAGAGGTCACAGGACAATTTGTTGGAACCAGTTCTCTCTTTCTACTATGTAGGTTCCTGGGGGTCACACTCAGGCCACTGGGTTTGGTGACAATCACCTTTACCCCTGAGTCATCTCACTCACCTGGTTTTAGTAATCTTGTTTTGGCATTTAACATTAATGCTTAAACATTAAACAATAAACATTTTTAACGCAATGAGATTAGGCTGGCCTTGTTTTCTTCTCTGAGAAGGGCAAGGCGGCTTCAAGGAGGAGACCCTGAGTGCCTGGCTTAGCTGGATACTTTGTGCCTGCTCCTGGACGCTGTCTTTCACACGTTGTCGCCCAATGCTGGTTTCATCTGCGTCACTCTGGCGACCTCTGCCGGGCTGGTGGTGAAATGGGACAGTGGCTAAGAGGGCTGCCACGATGCAGGCAGGGAAAGGACAGACTGTGGGCACTGTGAGGAGGACCCTGCGGGGAAGGAAACGAAATTAGTTTAACTCAAAGTTGTGTATGCCACACTTGGGGTTTAAGGAGTCTTTCTGAGAGTGGCAAGAATATTGAGAGAAACGTTTACTGTTGGAAACAGAGAATTTACTTCTTTCCCTCTGCTTCCTGACTCCATGAACCAGCCGGTCATCCTCCACCATGCAGCCATCCTCCACCATGCAGCCATCCTCCACCATGCAGTCAGCCATCCTCCACCATGCAGTCATCCTCCACCATGCAGTCATCCTCCACCATGCAGTCAATCATCCTCCACCATGCAGTCATCCTCCACCATGCAGCCATCCTCCACCATGCAGCCATCCTCCACCATGCAGTCAGCCATCCTCCACCATGC
>PVIU01007345.1:0-35646 GCA_004026605.1 Ondatra zibethicus
CTGCACCTTGGGGGCTCAATCCATTGCTCTGATGTGAATGTGGGTCTCTGTCTCTATCTCCATCCATCGGATGAAATTTCTCCCACCTCTATCCCCGCCCCTGGCTTCCAACTTTTGCTTGATGATCCTGTTTGCTTCCAACTTCCAGGAGGTTCTGTGTATGCTTTCTTTGGGTTCACCTAGGTATTCAGCTTCTCTTCTTACTAAGATGAATGCTATGTGAAGACCTGCTGCCATAGTGAGTGTGATGGCGCTGAGTGAAAGTAGTTTACACTGAGTGGAGCTTCCTAATTTATAAGTACATCTTTCTACGGCTGTAAATATTAGCATTTTAAGTGCACACTCAAAGTGGAGCATGTTTAAACATGGTATATGTAGGAGCATGAGAGATATGTCCGTTAGAATGCTTTGACTACAATAAAAAACTAGTTCCAAATTAACCAAGTGTAACTCAAAGTCCAGAGCAGAGAAATTTCAAATTTGGTTGACTTCCTGATGAATCAATGTCCCCAAGGTCCAAATATTATTTTTGTTGTTTTTTTGTGTTTCCCATATTATCAAACTGCCAAGATCTTGTATTAATAACTTCCATATCTACACAAGACTTCTGTACCCTAAAGAAGGGTGCACGAACAAATCCTGAGACTATCAAAGGGTGCTGAAGGACCAGCTCTTGATTCACAACTCACATGGGTTATGGCCCCATACAAAGTCACTTAATTGAATGTGGAAGACAACAACAACTAAAACAAAACAAAAACCAAAATTACGACAAAAAAAAAGTTTCTGCATGTTCAGCAACCAGCAATTAATTAAAAATCAAACATCAAGCCAGGCAGTGGCGGCACACGCCCTTAATACCAGCTCTTAGGCAGCAGAGGCAGGCAGATCTTTGAGTTCAAAGCCAGCCTGGTCTACAAGAGCTAGTTCCAGGACAGGTTCCAGAAAGCTACAAAGAAACCCTGTTTCAAAAAAACAAACAAAAAATCAAACATCATTAATCAGAGTTGTCTCTGATAAAACTCACTTTTGTGTCATTTAACTTTATTGTAGTGTTGGTTCTAAACACAAAGCACATGTTTTTTTCTACTGAACACGTCCACACAACATATGGTATCCACGACATCCCTGAAACACTTCAACTCAGATCAAAGACTATTTTTGTTATCATAGGAATTGTGTTTGTTATCATAAGAATTGTCACCTTCTGCTCTTACAGTTACGCAATAATTAAGCCACAAAAATAAGATGTTTAATATTTTTCTACCATCATTCTTTAGCAAGGAAACTTTTCTAAAACAAAGCATTAGAAAGGAAGGGGCGTGGCATTAATTTGCTTAACAACATCAAGATTTCATCCAGCAGGTGAAGAGATGTTCAAACTCCTGAAAGCAATGTTGATTCAAGATACAACAGTTAAACACATAACGATTGTTTTTCAATTATAAAGTTCAGCAAAATATTTTTACATGTGAGTAAAATTTATGACACAAATGTACAATCTCTCAATTCATACTCTTTCCAAGTTTTAAATTTTGAACTTATATAAAAACCCCAAATTGTCACCACTTAGGAAAGAAAAGTATGCACTGGAGAGTTGAGAGAAATCCCATTTTCTTTGTCTTTTTTCTCTTGGTATCTATCAATGAGTTCTCCAAAGCAGAGTAAAATCTTAACAAATATTAGAATCATATCAAGGACTTGATTTACCTGGATTTTAGATATTCTTGGTAACTTGAGTAAGTTCTGAAGCCAGGATTACCCTTCTTTGGCTGTTCTGACCATGTTGATCTTTTAAAAGTAGTTTGATCTGGGCAGTGGTGGCGCAAGCCTTTAATCCCAGCACTCAGGAGGCAGAGGCAGGCAGATCTCTGTGAGTTGGAGGCTAGCCTGGTCTACAAGAACTAGCTCCAGGACAGACTCCAACGCTACAAAGAAACCCTGTCTCAAAAAACCAAAAAAAAAAAGTCATCTGATTTTGTCTATCACAATGAAGTTCCCATTCACCAATGGCTAAGAAAGCTAGGGGAGTAGAAGCAATCCACTCTAAGTACAGGCAATAAGAGTTGAACTTGACTATGAAGAACTTAGAAATGCTAATAAAACAGTAAGGTCTTATTTTGATGTTTTATCCACCCGAATTTTCTAAATGTTGATAATGAGACTACTTCTTCTAGAGAAAAGTCTTTTATTAGTTTACTTTCCAAAATGCATGGGTTACTGTTGATTTTCACTAGTGTATTTTAAGTTTCAAAGTAACTCATCTTAATACTTGCTCTTCAATAAACACTGTGCTTAACCCAATAGGTCCAGAGAGTACTAGTTAATAAGTAGTCATAGACATTTGATTCAGGGACATATTAAGACTATAGAATAGGTTCAGAGAGCACTTAGTTGAACAGGTAGTCATAGACATTTGACTCAGGGACATATTAAGAATATACTTGTGATAGTTCAGCTTTCAAGGTGGTTAGGGGAGCAGATTCTATCTTTCCAGTCCATTATTCTTGTGAAAATTATTATATATAAATATTTCTTTATTAGGTGTAATACATAAGTTAATAGCTGCATAAGTTTATTTATATTATACGTCATTATAAAGATAAAAAGCAGAACTTGAGTGAGTTCATTTCTGTCAGTACTAAAATCACTTGAATATTACCTCTGGGGAAATGGCATCCATAAAACGGTAAATCTTACGCAGATTTATTCTAAGGAACTAGTCTATAAAAACATTTATCACTATTACATTCTTACTTTACAATATTTACTTTACTATACTTTGAAAATTACTGAAGATCCCATGACTTTTCTCTTCAAATCTACAATTCAACAAGGTATATAGACATTCATCAAAGTATTTCGTTCCGCCAGACCAGAAATAAATTAGCAGCAGTAGTCAGCACAGAATGACTACCATCCACAGGTAACCAGCCAAGATGTTTTACTCCAGCAATGTGTTATTATCTTGACTGGCTGTTACTAGAGTTTCCAATTGTGTTGAGAAGTGAAAAATTCTTTCATAAGCAAATTCTCAATTGTGCAACAAAAACAGAGACCCACAGGAATTCCTTTGCTACTAAAGCAAACGCTGCCTTTCCTTTTCCATAGAAAAGATCATTTTACTTAAACTTCGCATGTGTGTTGGGATGGTGTGAGTGCACAAGTGTGTGTCTGTCTGTCTGTGTGTTTGTGTGTATGATAGACTGTGGAAGTCTGGAGACGAGAATTCAATGTTGGGTGTCTTCTGCAATCTTGTTCCACCATGCTTTTTGAGGCAGATTCTCTTGCTGATCCTGGACCTTACTGGTTTGATTAAACTGACTGGCCAGTAAGCTCCAGGGACATTTCAGTACTGGGTTGCAGATATGCTGGTGCATCTGGCTTTAAGTGGGTGCTGGAATGATCCTAGTCAGGTTCTTGTGCTTGGATAGAAAACACTACATACATACATACACACACATACATACTTACACACACACACACACATACACGAGAATTCTATAGAAAGACTACCATCAGCCTATCAGTTTTCTAAATTCTGAAGATACAGAAGTCAATAGATTTGCCCTCATTTGGAGACTCCCTGACTCTTAGTGGAAGAAATATGCAGAGAGATATGTAAGATAAAGCACACCTGATGGTAACTGTAGAAGAGATTGATTTTAGGGATTTAGGAAACTGAAGCACTGTCTTCTCACGGTTGTGTTTTTGATATAGTGTTGTTCTATCCTTAAGCAGCAAAAGGAAAAATGATTATATATGTTGACGTCATTTATCTCTTCTGTTAGAGTAGCTGCCTCTTTGATCATTAGAAATGAGCATGTTTGACACTGGCTGGATGAACTTCAAATCAAGTTGACCTTAGTATTTTTCTGATACCACATCTAGTCAATTACAGAAGATTTCTCCCTTGAATAGCATGATTAATGTATAAAGATGCTTATTTTCCCTGCAGTGGTGAAGTTGTTAAAGAATTCACTATACCCAGTCTTAATATGAGATATTTTTAATTAATAGATTCAATATTCTGTGAGGTGAACTGTGGGGATTCCATTAGCTCAATAATTTGAACTTTTATGTAGCCCAGGGTTTGATTTTTAAACAAGTGTTTCTTTTGGCATTAAATTATGAAAGCTTCCCATAGTAGATCTTAGCAAAAAATAACAATTCTTAGGAATGTATTCTCATTTTTTGTTCTGTACATTACTGGATGGATCCTATTACACTTTAAAATGTGTTCACTTAGTTTCATCTTTGTTGTGCACATGTTCTTTCATGCTCATCTTTGGTGCATGGTTTCAGTTATGTCTTCAGACTGTGATTAAATATAAGTACTAGGATTTTTCAAGCAATATGGTTGAATTTTCATAAACCCCTTTGTGTGTGTGTATGTGTGTGTGTGTGTGTGTGTGTGTGTGTGTGTGTAACTTTAATGATTATCCTTTGGTAAAATTAGAATTATACTTCTATGGGAAGTTTTAATTCAGAACATAAACAATATAGTAGTTTTATGTATGAGTATATGAGATAAGATTCACCAACAATAACCTTGCATATAACACTGGTGGCATATAACCAATGAACAAAGAGCTTAAGAGATTAATCATTAAATATTATATCTGTATGGAATTCCCTCAACATGAGATTAGACATAGCATAAGGACTCATAGTGTTTGCCTCAGAAGTTCATTCCTGCTCCATGCCACACTGACTTCCAAGTGTCATTTTTGTACCAAGAAACCTTTTTCTTACACAATGAACTGTGTGCTAGCATGCTAGTTACGGTTCGTCCACTGTGATAAAATCTCTGAGATAATCAACCAATTTAAGGGAAGGACAGGTTTACTTTGGTTTGTGGTTTCAGAGGTTTTGATTGATGATCACTTGGCTCCATTGCTTTGAGTCACTGGTCAAGGCAGCACATCATGGAAGGAGCACTAGGTAAAGAAACACACTTTTGTTATAGCTGCCAGGAACTAAAGAGGCAGGCAAAAGCTCTTAAAGTCTTTATTTTTGTGTTCATTGTTGATACATCTGCCTGTACATTGTGTGATCCTCAATGTCCAGTCTTTTCTTTGCTCATAATGATCTCCTACATTAAGGATTTTTACTTTTATATCTTGCTCAAGGTCCTCCCTGAGTTCTGACATCTGTGATCCTTGGTTACAGAGATGAGTGTGTTAATCACTCATCATTCATGCAACCTTTTGAAACATTTTCTAGAGAGGACCCATGTCCTATGTGACTCAGCATGTCACAGCACCACAGCCATATATATGTGAGTCAGTGTGTCTCAGTACTGCTATCACATGCCTAAAACAAGAATTTTGAAATCTGGCCTTAGCTCTGCTGTTATCTCATGAAGCTTGTTATCTTCTTCATTGTCAAAAGTACTGAATCTCAGTATTATTAGTGCTCTGCTAAAGAATGAAATAAAATAATAAAAGAAATTCTTGTAAGCTATAATTTCACACTTTTCAATCAGTGACACACAAAAAAATCTAAAATGCAAGAAAAAGAAAAACCTTCCTTTATGTCACTTTGATGACTACTACAATTAAAAATACTTTTTGAATATTTCATATATGCTTTAGTTAAGAAATGAAGCCTCATGTTGTATAGTCAACAGTGGATTAAATGGAAAAGAATGTTATTTGGGGCAATGGTCACTGCAGATTCCCGCAGTCACCCACCTTTTCTGTTTTGTGTGAACTGAGGAGGGAGACACAACACACTTTGTTTCATATAAAATACAAATGAAATTAGAAATGTAACTAAATGTATTGCTGCCCTTGTGATTTTTCTGACATTATTTCCTTTACACCTAATAATATTGGCAAATTTTTTCTGAAATGTATTTGATTTGATTTTTTTTGTCATACTTAATTGATTTGATTTTTGAAGCGTACTATACATTCTATTTCAAAATAGAGAAAATTAACATACTTAACTACAAAAAATGTTGAGCTTTTAAAGGGATAAGTTAACAATTATTTATTTTAGAAAACTTTGGAGAGAAGCAATGGAAAGTACCAAACAAGACTGAGAGCTAATCTCAGGAATAATGCCTTTGAGTGGTAGGATCCTGTGCTTCGCTCCTTTGTTCAGAGGGTTGCAGTCTGACAGCAGGTTTGATACTGAAGGGCTGCATACAAGATTAGGCCACAAGTCAATAACTAATTGTTTTTAAGACTGCTGGATTAATTCTCTGGTGTGTTGAAACCTAAGTGTAGGAGTCTGTAGAATGTGGAAGTTATCAGTTTCAGATTTTCCCCATTTCTGAGAGTCTTTCAGGCATTTTTGGTTTGGATGGTTTTCTGTTCCTCTTCACCTACCTTGTGTACCTTTTCACATGTAATTACATGAATCCCAACCAGTATCATCTCACAGGTATATCTATTGACAAAAGAAAGCATACATTGGCGAGAGGTATTTCGCTCATACTTTGAGAAAGTGTAACTGTGGAATCTAAGAAGAGTCTGAGCTGTATAAGTAATGTTTAATGCTGTCACCTTGAAGAGATATAGAACCTTCTGTGAGATGTGTCTCTGAGCATGCCCAGTTTGGTTTAACTGGGGTGGGAAGAACTGCCCACTGTGGTGACACCATTCCTTGGCTAAAAATAAAAAATTACAAGATTGAAGTGAACTGGGCAACAGCATGAACTCATAGTTCTCTCTGCTTCCTGACTGTGGATGCCATGTGATTATCTGCCTCCAGTTCCTGTCTCATTGACCTCCCTGCCATGACGGGCTAAAATCACAAAAGATGAGCCCCAATAAATCCTTTATCCTTCACTCTTTACATTGCTTTGTCTAAGTATTTTAAGATGATATGAAAAGAAACACAGACAAGAGCTCTAAATGTAAATTAAAAAGTGGGGTTCTACACTGGCCTTGAGAGATCAATGTGCTTGATTGACTTCCTTGATTGACAGATGCTGTGGCAGTCATGCCTCAGGCCTGGTCCATTCTTCTGCAAACTTACGTTAAGATCATTTATGAAATCTGCCTGGTTTTCTGTCCCTGACTAGCCTAAGTTACTTTTGTTACTTTGGCTAAGGAAGAAAAAAAAGAATTTGTTAATTAGAAAAGAAAGAAAAATTAGAGAAGTTTTAAAATGTGGACAGTTGAAGAAGAAAGGGAACAAATAACAAAATTCTAAAGTTATACAAAAGTCATTGAAAGTAATTAAATAACAAAAAGGAAAATATGTGTAAGTAGTTGTAGAAGATGTGTTAGTGACAGGAGGAGAAGATATACAGACAAGCTATTGCACTTTCTGCTATTTTGAGTGATGGAAGCTACTCCTTAATTGCGCATCTTGGCAGTGTTCAAGGCCTTTGTGGTCTAATATGGCCACTTCTGTGGTACATGAAGGGAGCTACTCCTCAATGGTGCATCGCGGCAGTGTTCAAGGCCTGCCTGGTCTAATACATCCACCTCGGTAGTATATACGTTCAGTCATTGCTGAGCATTAGAATTGTTTGGAAATGACTGGAAATCTAGATATCAATGTCAGACCATTTATATCAGGCCCCAGAAACGAATCAGCAGTGCAGTTTTTAAAAGCGGCTCAGTGGAGTTGCAAACCCATTCCTTGTCTCCTTTGATCAAAGCTATATGACAAAGTTCACTCTCTTTTTTTTCCTTCAAACTTCCTTGATGTTATCATTATTGTTTTTTTTTTTTTTTGAAATTGACTTCTGGTCTTTAATGGTAATGCTTCTTTGCTTCCTCCAGTTGCAACAACACACTTTTTCCTACAGTAACTTTGCCTCTTGTGGATATTTTTTTCTCATTTCATTTTCTTTCACTAGCCTACTAACTTCTCAAACAGCATACTGTGAAGAAAAGGGTTTCCTTGTTCTACTTCCTCTGCAGGTATCAATTATATTTCCTCTTTATCTTCCTCATTAGATTCACTCTTCCTTCATTAATATATATGGATTTTATATTTTACATTTTAACTGAGTCTCAGTTCCAACAGCAGTGAGTCAGAGCTGCTAAAGACCCTGCTAGCCACATCCCGTGACTCACCTCAGCCCTCATCCAGTCCAGTCTTGCTACATTACTTGACAATGTTGAAACCTGGTCTCTCAGTTCTTTGCATGGTCTCTCTTTCCTTCTGTGAACCATTCTCCTTACCACTAAAGCTCCAAGTCACAGCCTTGCTCCAGAGTTCATTTCACTCATTCCTGAAGCTTACTCCAAAGACTTAATTCAGTCCACAGAAATGGCCATTCTCCTGAACAAATAAATGCTTAGAAATTTTAATATGTATTATTGCAATGAAGGTTTAAAACTTTTTCTATAAAGAATCATCAACAGGCCTGAGAAAAAATAGCTAGATACAAGAAGTTAGGAAAATTTCAGGGGACAATGTTCAGTTTCTGTATGTCTAGATTAAACACATGATCTATGGCCAAAACTAAAACGTAACAGGGGAATAAGAAGCATGAAATACTGGTTTATATGATGGTTCCATGCCTGCTAAAAAAGAAAAACAACAACAACAAAAACAAAAACAATTTCAAGCTACTATAACAACTGCTAGCGAAATGAAGTTAAGGGGGCAGAGAAATGGTTTCATGGGTAAAGGTGCTGACCACCAAGCTTGATGACCTCAGTTCAAACCTGAGCAGACTAATAAAAGGAGAGAAATTGTCCTCTGATCTCCACACACTTGTCAGGGTTCATTCACGCACACAAAATAACAATGATGGTGGCAGTGAAAAGGACTGCAAAAATGTGATTGATGTATGTTTATTTTACTCATCTTTTTAATGTTTCTTCTAGAGTGACTGTGTGTTTGTGTGTGTGTGTAAAAAAATGATTCACTTTATATACTACTCTTATTAGGTAATGATAAGACATATCCAAACTTTTTTAAACTTCCTCTGATTCTCAAATTGTTTTTTAAGTCTCTAAAGTCATTTAACTTTACAAATAGCTAGAGTAGAAAATCAACATTGCATTATGATTTGGATTATTAGAAGATTAAAATATAGGCTGTACATTCAATAGACATGTTCAAATGACCACACTCAATACTTTGTACATTCCATATTTAAATAAAATATGTAGAGTGTGTATGTACCATTTTAAGTGACTCTCACTTTAACCAATTGTTTCTGTAGACCTATTGGGTCCCTGAAGTCTGATTTTAAAGTTTCCATCAAATCTCCAGTGTGCTATTTTGCAAAGATGCGTGGTTTTTTTTTTTAGCACATCTATTTCTTACCAGCTTATGAATTCTTTGATTACAGCATCAGTGACCTCCTGATCTTTATTCATGACTCTGAAATATATTTTAGTTTTCAAGTTTCAATGGGAGCAAATCTGGCAATTTGCAAGTGTCTAAAGATAAAAGTACTGTGCAATGTGGATCCCAGGAAAGCCCAGACATTCAGTACCCATTCTCCTTACCTTCATGTCTAGCATTGTCAGTAATATCACCGAAGTTGCAACTCTCCTTTTCGCTTGCTAAACAATTTGTTTTTTAAATTGAAGAAGTAAATGATTAATTTTAGGTGAAACAGTCCCACTTGTAATATTTGGTAAGATCTGTAGAGAATTATATGAAGGGCATATTAGAGATTAGTTGAGTATTTTATATAACAGGTAGTTGTCATGGCAACCCACCAAAACAGGTACTAGATTAGTATTATGGATGAGAAAATCAAAATTCCAAGGAAAGAGGGATTTGTATTACATAAAAAACAAAAGTTCAATCTCCACTTTCAAATTTCAAATTCCATTTGACTTTGAAATAATAGCATATGCATCATAGCATTGTGTCATCAAAGAAAAACTAATGATATGAGCACACAGCAAAATTTTGTTAATATTTTATTTCATTCCATTTTGATTTATTTTAATTATTGATACTTAAGTTGTAAGTCAGTAGATGTACTTTATTCATGATATATTTCAGCTTGAAGTTAGGCTATTATTTGTGGATAGAAATATGATTTGGTATTTTTTACACATAAAAAGAACTTTGAGGGATACCCTTTGTACAATCTGCTTGTTTTATTATATGTACATATTTGCATATGTCTATAAATTCTGTACCTACAGAAAAATTTCTACTCCATGTTATATAAAACAAATAGAGATTTCCTAAAAATCTGTCACTCTCTACCATTATCTCATTATCATGCCAAAAGCTTCATCTACTTTTATGTGTTCCATTGGGTGCACTCAATTTTGTTTTCTACAAGACTGTCATGTTCTCACCATGCTGTGCTGACAGTCCATAATACAGCTTGTTTTGATGAGCCGTTCATCCTCTAAAATCTCAACTTGTTCTCTTAATTTTTTCTCTCACTCCATCAAACTATCTTGAAAACAACCAGCAGGAGGCTAGTGATTCACACTTGGGTGAGGGAGAAAACATTCCAGCACGAAATACACTCTACACTCCTCCCTGTTTTTCAAATCAACAACCAGCATGGCCAAAATAAAAAAAAATAAAAAAAAACTTTTGTTTTTTCTTTAAAAGTGTTAATAGGACCTTCTCCCTTTCCTTTGTAGAAATTTTAATCAAAGGACTCCACTGGGGTTAAATCCAGATATTAGGTAGATCTGCTTTGCCTTTCTCAGGTATGAATATTCTATTAGCAACGGAATAACAAAAGTAGGGTAGAGTTGTAAAGCCTTGGGGGAGAAAAATGACTTGTGTAATGAAAATGCTACCAGGCATTTAACTAAAGCAGCTCTGGCAGGGACAATTATAATATAATTTATCACCAGAAAGCACACTAAGATGCAGAATACATAATTATTCTATCAGGAAGCTGAGAACACTGGCAAAATTCATTTAAATTAAGAACCAAAAATGTGAGTCACAAGGAACTTAGGAGGTGGCAAACTATCAGTAAAATTCAGAAGAATGTTGAAAATCTTTCAAAATGCATATGCAAATTTTGGACTATAGTCTATAACTAAACAAAAGGTTAAAATGCACTTAAAGTTTAGCAGTAAGAGCAACTGCTCAGAGATGTGCATGTGTCCCAAGCAGAATCAATTCTCTACCCTTTCTTTTTTAATATAAAGAACTACAATTTGAGATGCAGGCAGGCCTTAAAGATAAAATGATTTCAACTTGCTGAACACCAGAAGAACTCTTTCTACATGCATCCAATTGACACTGTAAAGTATTGAGTTCTTTACCATATCTCCACCCACCCGACTCCCAGGGAATCTATGCTGTGCATGAAATATTGTTCTGTTCTCTATGTAGCATCTTTCCATGGTTACATGTACTAAAATGCAGTATCTGGTATGTTTAAATCATACTGTAGAACTCCAACAATTTTCACTCCTGTTTTTTTGTTGGCAGTGGTGGCCATTTGTTTAGCTTCTTGAGCTTTTCAGGACAGAGTCTCATGCAGCCTAGGCTGGCCTCAAATTCACTGTGCAAGTAAGACTGGCCTCGAACATCAGTTCCTACTGCCTCACCGCCCTGCTGTTTGGACTATAGGTTCACTTGGGCATTAGTAAAAGAATTTTAGGGACAGAGGGAAAAAGAATACTGTTTACTGTTCTGCTCATCCTTGAGGAAGTACCTTTAATCCTAGCCAAAGAAGCCCCTCTTCTGGGTCACCTCCATGAACACTGATGAACCTCTATGGTACTGGCCTAGAAAGAATTATTTTGCTTTTGCTTTTGTGATACAATTTACAAAAGAAAATACTCTAAGAGACAAAAGGAAAATAACCAAAGGATATGTGAAAACAAAAATGAACTTACAGTCTGATCAGGTCCAATTTGAGGATCTCAAGACTATAGAGAAGTAGTGAAGGCTGCTGGAAAAATGCACATGACTACTTTTGTTTTTAAAGGTTACATGCAACTGGCTGTTAAATGATTTCTTATTTTCTTTGTTGCTTTTTCTATGATGAGATGTGATGCTTTGCATGACTGTCACTGGGATTGAAGTGATTGGGGGGGGCTACGCTACACTCAAACTCACAAGCGTAATCAAAGGCATTTTTGACATCTTATGCAATGTTGATCAGCAACACTCCATTTTCTGCTGCTACAGTTGACGCTGCTCTTCCAGATAGAGTCCCTAATCATCAGTGCAGAGCTCTGAAGAAGATTCAAACACTCTCATCTAGAATATCGCCAGTGAGTATTTGTTTTCTGTTTCAAAACCTGGTCATATTTGTATGCAATAAATAAAAATAAAATGATTGCCTGATACAATATTTTTGTACCTTTAAGGGGTCCTTGACATACAAAGAATTTGCCTCCCCTTCTCTGTCTAAAATTATAGCTCTTTCCCAGGTCATATCTTAGTGTTTGTGATGAGGAAATCCTTCTGTATATGTGTTGCTTTTATTGGTTAATGAATAAAGAAGCCACTTTGGCCTGTGAGAGAGCAGAGTAGAGCTAGGCAGGAAAACTAAAGTGAATGCTGGGAGAAAGAAGGTAGAGTCTGGGAGAAGCCATGTAGCCTCCACCAGAGACAGACATGCCAGAACTTCATCCAGTAAGCCACAGCCACATGACAATACACAGATTAATAGAAATGGGTTAGTTTAGGATATAAGAGCTAGCTAGTAATACGCTTAAGATATTGGTCAAACAGTATTGCAAATAATATAGTGTCTGTGTGATTATTTTGGGGCTGAGCAGCCGGGAACGAAGTAACAGCCTCCTCCAACATGTTTGCTTCATTTGGATAGAATAGACATCAGGTATGGCTTAATAGTCATCCCTTCTTTGGTTTGTGCTTCCCATTCTATATGCAGCCCTAAGTTTTTCTTTTCCCCTATCATACTGTTTCCAGAATGCAATGTCCTTCTGATAATTAATATTGATTGTCAAATTGGGAAATCTAGAGTCACCTAAGGGACAGGCTCTGGCCATGTCTCTAAAGGAGTCATCCAGATATGTTAATTGAGGTGAGATGATCCACCCTAACTGTGGATAGTGCCATTCTATGAGCTGGGGTCCTGTGGGAATGAGAAAGCAGACCATTCCTCATCCTCTGCTCTATCACTTTTGATGTGATGAGACTAGCTTCCTTAATCTGTGTCACTATGACCTCCTTGCTAAGATGGACTATATCCTTGAACTGTGAGCCATGTAAACCATTTCTCCCTCAAGATGCTTTTGTTGGGATATTTAAGAAAAGTAGCTAGTACAGGCACCTTTCAAATGAGTGTAAATTTCTCATAATGTTATGTTTTATGCTTTAAAAAATAATCATGCATAAATTCATTCCTCATCTTGTCTAAGATTCTCCTGGGAATAAAGCTAAACACATCCATTTCCACAAAAGTCGTCACATCTATTCCTACCTCTAGAACGTAGGAGAATTTTCCTAAGTCTGAAAAAGCACAAGAAAAATCTTCTTGATGCCTGGACACTGTATTAGTCACAAATCAGTGATGCTTTAACCCAAAGGTTAGGAGTATTGAGAGGGGGCTACAGGGAGTTATACAAATTAAAGTCAATTGAAGGTTGAAGGCAGAAAGTGATAAAGTTTATTTAGCACTAAAGTCCTTAAGCATCTTTTATACACAATGAAAAGCACTCAATAAGAATTATAACCTACTCCAAATGAAAAGTGAGAAAATACACTGTCAGTAAGAAACAGTCCACATAGGAGACCCAGGCATGGAAGGGATACTACAACGGCCAGGCTGGGAGTTTAGAGTAGCTATGAGAATAGGAACCCTGAAGTGTCCTGCCAACTGGGAATTGGATGGAGAGGGTGAAGCCACGCTGGTGGATATTATCTTTCAAAAGACACAAGGATAATGCTTTGGAAAAACTTCATTATTTTTCATTTTGTATATAAGTTTTGACCAGGTTTTCAGATGCAAAACAGAATTTCCTGAGGAGATCATAGATTATATTTTATGAGATTTTTGCTAATGACCAGGGAGCCCAGAATTCTAGAAGGGTAGTGTCAACTGTGATCTCATATAACACAATGTTCCTATGCTAACTGTTCAAACAAAGGTTTTCACAGTGTGTACAGAAGATCAACACTAGCAAACCTTGTCTCCTGCGAGATCATTGGAGGGAGGCTCAGTCACGTGTGCTTTGAAATGATGCCCTTGTGAGTGTGATGCTTACAAACCCTTCATATTTCAGTTAGTGTGTATTTTAAAAGGAATTTACCCCCAACAGCAAAAATGACATTCAGCCCAGATATCTGCACCACTAACTAATGAACTGTCAGGATGCAGTGACAGAAATTTTGGGAAACATTTTTAAAGCATGAGGAAAATGAGATAGTTTTGAATTCCCAAAAAATTTGAATCCCCCCACCAAAAAAAAAAAAAAACCTACCTGTGCAAACTGATATCATGGTATGAAGGAACTGTCTTTTCTATGGGAAAATGTCAGCTATTCAATAAATCATGATCTGGTTTTTGATAATTGCCACTTCAAATTGTTTGTTTTTATTGTTGTTGTTGGGGGCATAGTGATAGTAATGATTGGGTGTGTTAGGGGGCTGTGGGATGTGGTGTGGAATGGTGTGAAGTGGAATGGAGTGAAGTGGTATGGTGTGATATGGTTTGGCATGAAGTGGTATGCTGTGGATGAAGTGGAATAGTGTGTTGTGGTGTGACTTGGAGGCTTGGAGGTGAGAGAATCATGTGACTTCAAAGCCAGCCTGGGAGGTATAGTGAAGTTCTTGGATAGCCAAGCTGGAAAACAATACTCTCTCAAAACACAAATCCAAGAGGAGGATGAAGAAGAGGAAGAAGAGAAAGAAGGGAAGAAGGGAAAGAGGAAGAAGGAGGAGGAGGAGAAGGAGAAGAAGAGGAAGAAGAAGAAAAGAAGAAGAAGAAGAAGAAGAAGAAGAAGAAGAAGAAGAAGAAGAAGAAGAAGAAGAAGAAGAAGAAGAAGAAGAAGAAGAAGAAGAAGAAGCAACAATGGGAAAAATTTCTCCTTCAAGGATTATGTGTCAAATCACATTTGTGCCAAGGCCTTTAAGAGTACTTTCTAAGTAAACATAAAAAATTTAATTACCCCAAAGCCAAATGACCTGGACAGCTGCCTGAAATAGTCCTGTCTAAAATAATAATAGAGGAAGACATGAAGTTGAGGGTGGGGTAGAGAAAAGGAGATGGATGTAGGAGGAATTGTGGGAAGGAGGGAGAAAAATATAATCAAGATACTAAAATATCTTTTCAAATAACATTAAAAATACTATATTTTTAAATGAATACTTTCTGTACGGAGATATAGAGACTCATTTGTAGGCGACACCTGTTAGGATAACAGTAGGGATGAGGAGGAGGGCTGATGACTGATGATGATTTTTGTGATGAATAGTGCTCAAAGAGGAAAAGCAAAAAGCAAAAAATTAAAGGTCTGTTCAAAGAACATGATGTTACTCAGCTCCATTAGGCCATTAGCCTCTTGTGTGAAAACCTCATTCAATTCAGCTACAAAACAGCACGTATTGATTCAGCGCTGTCATTAAAGCAGCACTTCAAAATCTAGTTCACAGTTGTTTATTTCTTTTACTTCCCGAACTTTTTACTTTTTGCCGTGTTTGGTACTTCAAGAAAGTCTGTAAACTGCAGAGGAATAGCTTAGGTTCAAATTCTAAGAGGCTTACCTCACTGGAAGGTATTAATACCTTGCCACCCAAATTAAGAATAGGCATTTGTTCCGGCTCTTTATGGATTAAGAGCTGAAATGAAAAAAAATCATATTCCTGTAGATGGCAATGATTAGTAATTATTAAAGTACTAATTATTACTGTAATAAGAATTATAGCTACTCAGAAAACTATGCTCAGCACTGGTGTTCAAGGTGGTGTACCCGATTACATTAAATTGTTTTTCTTCTTAAAGTAGGGAATTAAAATGGAACTGAAAAATCAGACATTTGCTACCATTCATGGTCAGCTGCAGGCACAGCCACAGGGCATAGCCACATGAATAATGGCCTCTTACTGTCCAGACAAGCAGGTGACTCATTTGCAGACTGGCCTGCTGAATTGAATCGTAATTACTGGAAAATTTCACAATTTTCTGCCTCATGTTGTGAATAAAAAGAAGGAACAAATGCATGCTTAATGAACAGCTAACACATTTGTTTTGCTGGTTTGAGTGGCCTAATCTAATGTTTCAATCTTTCGATCAATAAAAGACCAAAACACCTTCCACTAACTTTTAAACATAACAAGAAAAGGAAATGGACTCAGCAAGACACATTTGGATAACCTGTGAACAGAAAGAAAACTGCAGTACATTGTCCCCAAGCATCCTTGTTTTGTCTTTTTTCTCTTCCTCTTTTCCTTTATACATTTAACAAATATTTATTGAGATTTTTCAGTGCCTATTGCAGACAAAGCTATACATATTGACATGCATACTGTGCTACAATCCTGCTGAGGAAGCGAGAGCCCCTTATAGAAATATAGCAGTATATGGTTGATGACATTTGTATGGTAAACAGCTCCAATAATTGTGGCAGGCAGGTCTAGATGGAGAGGGCTTTCCTCTGGGGTAGTGACAGTAAGTGGTGAGACCAGTTTCGAATTTCTCCAGGATGTCCAATTCATTTACAAATCCTCACTGTTTGTTTTGAATATTTATTTTATTTTACTCTTTAAAATCCCAACATCCTATCAGTGCCTTAGCAACATTTGAAATATGTTTATGATCTTATGCTTTGATCACCCTAGTCTTTTAGAATGCTAGTAGTAAATAAATTCATGATTGGTTTTTACCCTTGCTTTTATGCTTTTCCATTATGCCAAAAAATTCTTTGCATATTATTTTATTATTTCTTAGAACAGTCACTGTGCAGTGATAGTTTTAGAGGTTCATGGTCCCCTACATTTTCTGTTTGCATTCTTCCTTGCTGTCATCAGTTGATAATGGATTCTCCACATACAAGTCTTAGGTCTCTTCCCCTCTCCTCACCCACCTCTACGCTCTCTTTTCCTACAGAATGTGTGGTCTTCCTCCTTGCTCTGGTCAAAGCTCTCAGCTGCACTCCCTCATCTGTGCGCACCTGCCATTGGAGAACTTTACACAAGGAAGAGTTCTCTCTTTCCTCTTTAAGCATAAATGTTTTCAGCAACTTTGAAGCTATCTGAAGCCTCTCCCAAGGAAGAAGGTACACCTTCACCTCCTGCAGTCCTAGCGAACTCCAAAGCACGCTCCCTATTCATCTCCATTCCTTAATTCCAAATCTCCAGCCAACATGTAATCTGTAAAGAAATTTCAACACACCACTAAAAGACCTTCATCGCTGTCCTGGTAGAATCCATGTCACACTCAGGACTACTATGTTTTCTACTTTTTCTCTCATCTAACTTCTCTCTATAAAACCTTCTTTTTTTGGAATGGTATTATATCAATTTTTCCTGACTTGGACGCAATTTCTTGCTGTTCTTTATGCACTGATTCTCTTGCATACATAGGGTTGGTCGTCTTCCATCCTTTTCTTAGCAGCCCATTACTTTAATTGCCATCCTTTCTCTGTTGTGCATCAATCTTAGGTATCTTCCAAGGTTTCCCTTAACTACTTTTTTTTCTTTTTTCTTGGTCAGTTCCTTATGTTTATTAGGCCACACCTTGGCTTCAATATAAATGTTATAATTATTTTATTTTGGTGTTAAAAATTAAATAGAGTCATATAGAAGTAGAAGAAATCAATGCATAAATTAAAAGTGGTGACATAGAGTCAGAAGAAAGAAAAGCAATAAATCTTGAGATTTGCCTGGGTGACATTTGTTTTGCAGATAGGTTTAACATGACTCCTAAATGAACTCAATTCTAAGATAAGAAACCCAGTCCCCCGTTCTATAAAAAATAGTAATACCATCATGGTTTATAATGAGGACATATATTTTAAGATTACAAACCATAGGATCTTGCACACAATGGCTTCATGAAGAAAGACTCTCAGGATGGATACAAAGCTAGAGTGTAATTATTCTAATTTTTTGTTTTGAGATGGCAAAGGCTTTAATCAAGATGGTATGGAAATGTGAATTAGAAGAAATGGACCCAATAAACATCTTTAGAAATCGCAATTAATTTTTGTGTGAAGACAACTAATAAATTATAATTCAGGCTAAAAGCTTTCCTTGGAGATGAAGGAGATGGGTCCACTGCATCACTCTTGCTTCGCAAGCACAAGAACCCGAGCTGGATCCTCCCACAAAACTCACGTTTAATAAAAGCTGACAGTGCTTACAATGACAGTTTTGGAGGAGCATAGACAGGTGATTATCCCAGTACTTGCTGCCCACTCAATCTACCTTACTCCCTGAGGCTAAGGCTAGCGAGAGACCCTATCTCAAAAGCAAAAGGAAGTATGTTACTAAGGAATAACACCAGAGGTTGTCCTCTGCCCTCTGAACACACATGCACACCTGCACAAATGTACACACACACACACACACACACACATACACACACACACACACAAAGTCTTTAGGGTTAAAATCCACTGAAAAAAAGAATAGCCAGTACTTAATATTTCAGTAGGGAACTGAAAACACAAAACTAGAATCAAGGAGAGAAGCCTGTGAGGTTGAAATCAATTTGAAAATCATAAGTAGAAAAGATATTTTGAACTTGAGTTTCTAAGGAGAAGTACACCAAGAAGTGGGGGAGAAGGTAAAGAGTAAGAAAGCTAGAAGTTCTAGCTTAAAGAATAAACTGCCACCAACGGAAGCACAAATTTTGGCAGATTTTGTTCTTTCTTTCTTTCTTTCTTTCTTTCTTTCTTTCTTTCTTTCTTTCTTTCTTTCTTCTTTCTTTCTTTCTTTCTTTCTTTCTTTCTTTCTTTCTTTTCTTTTTTAAAAAAATCTTTGTAAGGCATTAAGAAGAAATGGATGAAAGGACCCTAGTCTTTTAAGAAGTGTTTTGGCTGTACCAGCTTGCATTCCCACCAGCAATGCAGAAGTGTTCCCTTTTCCCCACAACCTCTTCAGCATAAGTTGTCATCAGTGTTTTTGATCTTGGCCATTCTTACAGGTATACAATGGAATCTCAGAGTTGTTTTGATTTGCATTTCCCTGATGACTAAGGATGTTGAGCATTTCCTTAAGTGTCTTTCAGCCATTTTAGATTCCTCTGTTGAGAGTTCTCGGTTTAGGTCTGTACTCCATTTTTTTATTGGATTATTTGTTCTTTTGATGACCAATTTCTTGAGTTCTTTGTATATTTTGGAGATCAGACCTCTGTCTGATGTGGGGTTAGTGAATATATTTTCCCATCCTGTAGGCTGTCGTTTTGTCTTGTTGACTGTGTCCTTTGCTTTACAGAAGCTTTTCAGTTTCAGGAGGTCCCATTTATTAATTGTTTCTTTCAGTGTCTGTGCTGCTGGGGATATATTTAGGAAGTGGTCTTCTGTGCCAATGCATTCAAGTGTCCTTCTCACTTTCTCTTCTTTAAGGTTCAGTGTGGCTGGCTTTATGTTGAGGTCTTTGATGCATTTGGACTTGAGTTTTGTACATGGTAATAGATACGGGTCTATTTTCATTCTTCTACATGTTGGTATCCAGTTATGCTAGCACCATTTGTTAAATATGCTTTCTTTTTTCCATTTTCTATTGTTTTTCTTCTTTGTCAAAAGTCAGGTATTCAAAGGTGTGTGGATTAATATTTGGTCCTTTGATTCGGTGGCATTGGTCCTCCTGTCTGTTCTTATGCCAATACCAAGCTGTTTTCAGTACTGTAACTCTGTAGTAGAAGTCAGGGTTTGTGATGCCTCCAGAAGTTCTTTCATTGTACAGGATTGTTTTGGCTATCTTAGGATGTCAGTGTGGTGATTTCTCAGAAAATTAGGAAACCTTCCTCAAGACATGGCAATACCACTTTTGGGTATATATCCAAAGAATGCTCAATCATGCTATAAGGACATGTGCTCAACTATGTTCATAGCAGCAATGTTTGTCATATCCAGAACCTGGAAACAACCTAAATGTCCCTCTACCGAAGAATGGATAAGGAAAATGTGGTACATCTATACAATGGAGTACTACACAGCAGAAAAAAATAACAACATCTTATTAAAAACATCTTGAATTTTGCAGGCAAATCGATGGCGCTAGAAAACATCATATTGAGTGAAGTAACCCAGACCAGAAAGACAATTATCACATGTTCTCACTCATAAGTGGTTTTTAAACATAAAGCAAGAAAACCAGCCCACAAACCACAATCTCAGAGAATTCAAACAACAATGAGGACCCTAAGAGAGATATACATAGATCTAATCTACATGGGAAATAGAAAAAGACAAGATCTTCTGAGTAAATTGAGAGCATGGGGGCTTTGGGAGAGGGTTGAAGGGGAGGCGGAAGGCAGGGAGGGGAGCAGAGAAAAATGTAGAGCTCAATAAAAATCAATAAAAAATTCTATAAATAGAAAAAGGAAGTGTTTTGGCTAGGGGGCACAAAGAGCTACAGCATGGCAAATTAAATCAGGAGCAAAGGTTGTGAAAAATTTATTGTTTATGCAGATGAGAAAACTGACAACAGCTTCAGATGGTGAGGAGCGTGATTACCAAAGAAAGGAAATATAAGATCATACGATTAAGTAACTGACATATTGAAGGATGAAGATTCTGAAGGAATGGGAAAATGTGAGTTACAGAAAAAGAAAGGCAGCTTGTGCTGCATGGTGGAGGATATGCAATGGATGGAAATAGATCAGTGGTGAAGACCTAGGAGAGGTATGCTGAGTAGTCTATGCAAGTGTATCCAAACCCAGTGAGATAATGTTTGTGGCACCACTGCCAGCAGGAAAGAGTGAGGACTCAGATTGCATGCAGTCACGCCATCCTCACACCATCATGTGTTAGACAAAGTCATGCCATCCTCACACCGTCATGTGTTAGACAAAGTCACGCCATGCTCACACCGTCATGTGTTAGACAGTCACACCATCCTCATGCTGTCATGTGTTAGACAGTCACACCATCCTCACACTGTCATGTGTTAGACAAAGTCATGCCATCCTCACACCGTCATGTGTTAGACAAAGTCACGCCATGCTCACACTGTCATGTGTTAGACAAAGTCACGCCATCCTCACACTGTCATGTGTTAGACAAAGTCACGCCATGCTCACACAGTCATGTGTTAGACAAAGTCACGCCATGCTCACACCGTCATGTGTTAGACAGTCACACCATCCTCATGCTGTCATGTGTTAGACAGTCACACCATTCTCACACTGTCATGTGTTAGACAAAGTCATGCCATCCTCACACCGTCATGTGTTAGACAAAGTCACGCCATGCTCACACCATCATGTGTTAGACAGTCACACCATCCTCATGCTGTCATGTGTTAGACAGTCACACCATCCTCATGCTGTCATGTGTTAGACAAAGTCATGCCATCCTCACACCGTCATGTGTTAGACAAAGTCACGCCATGCTCACACTGTCATGTGTTAGACAAAGTCACGCCATCCTCACACTGTCATGTGTTAGACAAAGTCACGCCATCCTCACACCGTCATGTGTTAGACAAAGTGGGTTTTCTGCTTCCATTTTAGAAAGTGACTAATGTTTT
Source organism: Ondatra zibethicus (assembly GCA_004026605.1). Classification (NCBI taxonomy): domain Eukaryota; kingdom Metazoa; phylum Chordata; class Mammalia; order Rodentia; family Cricetidae; genus Ondatra; species Ondatra zibethicus. Next base: position 21,532 of record PVIU01007345.1, read on the forward strand.
GCTTTACCTGGGTGATTGTTCTGTTATATTCAGAAAAGCCTAGACCTGGGCAAGCAAACAGGTTTAATGTCATATCAACTAAATCAATAGGAAATCTGCAGAGCTATTGGGAAGGATTATAGAGCTCTTCTAGCACGGCAGGAGAGAGCCTTGAGATCTATTAGCCATGTCTTACTTTGTCCAAGCATAAGGGGTTGATATATTTGGTAACTCTGAAACCATAACTATGACTTACTGAGTCCAGTTTTCTGATGTACAGGTTGGAAGTGAGGCGACATCCATCACAGGCTTCTGTGAAAGATGAAAGGCCAGGAAAACTACCTTCCTTAAAAACTGTTTATCTGAAAGACTGGGGCAGCTGGATGTTGAGCTTTGAAATGGAAAAAGCAGATTCTACTCATTTATCTGCTTTTAGATTTCATAGTCTTTTCAGCCAAGTTCATTTGAGTCTGTCTTGTAAATAAATTTGAACTTTAAAGGTTAAGAAGCCAATACCAACATCCTTACTATCCCAGAAAGCTTTCCCAACGCATTTAGAAGCAAGTACTATAGCCGAGATTCTAAAGTTCTTAAAATATATTATTTTCAAGTAAGTTAAAATAAAATATAATGGTGAGGAGAAAGGAGAATGAGAATATTTCTCTACATAAAGGAACTTGTATTGAGGGGTTGGAGCACATGAAGTCAACAAGGAGAGCTTCTGTTAGAGCATTCAACCCCCCATCAATGGTACCAACATGAGTTACTTATAGAGAGGGCTGAGAGATAACTGCCTCCTACATTTGCTTCAATGCTTCAATGAATACTGGAGATAGAAGCCAGGTGTATGACAGAAAATTCAGGATGCCAGTCATCTTACTAAGTGTCCTTTAAATATACACATGGGTATGTTTTGAAAATATAAGTAACTTTCTAATGAACATTTTTCAAAGCAATTTCTATTTTTAAAAATCACATTATTGTTTTCTATATGTGTTATAAAATTCCTCTGCTATTGTGTAATGTATTGTTCAGTAAAACTGTTTTTAAAGGAAACACAGTCCTGTCTTGATAAAAAGCGGAAAATGACCAGATGTTTCCTACTGTCTAAGCCAGAGCTGTCTCCAGTATGATGGCGCTCCCACGGCCACAGTCATGAGCAGCATGCCACCCCCGGGCTCCCTAATGCAGAGCCCAGCACTTCAGAGCACAGCAAAGCAGGTGATCCAAATCAAAACCAATAGGAAACAGGAAGTGAGGGGCAGTTTCCTAACACCATTTCATCAATCCCACAAAAGAGTAGAGAATGCAAAAGTCTTTTTAAAATTCTTCATTAAGAAAGAAATAAGCTTGGTTTCTAATATCTTTGGCATCTCTATAGCATGGGATTTAAATGTTTCTCTTCTGAAAAGAAAATGGTAACTCATTAAAAGGATTAGAGAAAAATGACTTTAAGAATACCATATCGAGACTGCTGCCCCATTTGTGTTTTCTGCTGTGATAAACACCATCAGCACCAGCAGCTTGAAGAGGAAGGGGGTTTACTTTAGCTTATAGTTTCCAGTCTATTATACAAGGACACAGAAGCAGAAACTGAAGCAGAGGTCATGGCAGAGCAAATACTGCCTTTCTCCTCATGGTTTGCTAAGCTTGCTTCTTCATACAATCCAGGACCATATGCCTAGAAGTGGCACTGCCTAAGTAGGCTGGACTCTCCCACATCAATCACTAATCAAGAAAGTGTCCCCACAGACTTGCTTCAAGGATAATCCAATGAAGGTATTATCTCAATGGAGGTTTTCCCTTTCCAGATGACCCTAACTTGTGTCAGGCTGACAAAAAACTAACCATCACATTAGCTAAGAAATTTTCATATTAGATTAACCTAAAAGTGTTCAGTGTGCCCTTGATTGGTCTGCATATTGGCATCAGGATCACCAGGACAAGTACTGACTGTTTGATCCAGTCAGGACAAGCTCAATAGAGGCCTGAGTCTCAGTAGTTTTCCCTATACCTGATTGCAAGAAAGACCACAAATTGAGACTACCCAGGTACCACCCAGGAATAGACCATCCAAAGGAAATTCCTAGCATTCCAACCATTGTAGATAGGATCACCAGCCAGCACATACCCTGCTAATGTAACTTCTGGTTTTTGCCTTTAAATAATGCCCTCTAGAAGGATGGGGTATCTTCTTTTGCTGCTGCACTGAGGAGGTCCCTGCTGGGTTATATCGTGTATACAGTAAACCTTGCTTTTGCATTTCAGTGAGTTGGTCTCTCTGGTGGTTATTTGGGGTCCCCACCAACTGGGCATAACACTGATGGTAGAAGCAAAGACAAGTTGGGACTGACTGTACGATATTGTTGTAGTTGGTAGACTTAGAAGCATTGATTAGCTTCCTTGGCTATCAATCCTCAGCACCCTCTCTTCCTCAAGACAATTATACACAGAAGAACAATGGGAGAAAAATCTAACAGTGTAGGTTCAAACTGTGTAGTATTGCCCATCAAACCACAATAACTGATTTGCAATTACTTGAAGGGAAAAGATAAACCTATTGTGGGTTCATGAACAAAGAGAGTATATTACTGGATGGTTGAGATATCCCTTGGAAGGCGAGCATGAATATAAGGGGTTATGGCATGTCAGTGTATAAGACCCTAGGAAAATTCCAAAACACATTAGCAAGAGATGATCTGAGTGCATTGGACTTGGTTGATAAACAATCATGGGGAGAAAGTTAGTAGAGAAAATGGAAACAGACTCTAAGATTTCAAAGGGTGATTTTTTAGTGATGAATGAAAATAAATGAATGCCACAGGCAATGTTCTAAGTAGTATGAACATGAAGAAGCATGAAAGGAATCATACTTACAGAAAACAGTCACCAGAGAATACTCACTTCTATTTTATACATGCTGTCAATTTGGCTAGATCATAAAAGTCACATTTTGAGGTAGGAAAAATAAAATGGATCATTAAGTGAAGATGAGAAATAGAAAGTCTATAAGAAAAGATATAACTTGGAGATTTCGGTTCCAAGAAGTTCAAGAATATAAGCTCTTAACAAAATAAGTACAACAGTCAAGTGGTGGATGGTTAACATCTGTAATACAGTAAGTACTTGGAAGTCTGAAGCATGAGAGTTGCCATAAATTTGAGGTCACCATGAATATATATGGAGTTCCAAGCTAGTGTGGGTTATATACTAATACATGGACTGGTGAAGGGGGAGATAAAGCTATTTTTTGAAAGAAAGAAAGATGAAGAAAGTAAGTCATCCTGATGCACTAGCATATATTTTAACCACAACACTTGGAAGCAGAGGTAGGTGGGTCTCTAAGCTCAAAGCTAGTCTGGTGTCCATAGTGAGCTCCAGGTTAGTAAAGGCTACATAGTGAAACATTGTCACCCCCTCCCCCCCAAAATAACAAATAAATAAATAAATAAATAAATAAATAAATAAATAAATAAATAAATAAATGAAGGAAGGAAGGAAGGAAGTAAAGAAGGAAGGAAGGAAAAAAGTAAAGAAATTAATTATTTGTCATACTCTCGTGTTATAGGACAGTATACAGTTGATGCTTTCCAATGTTTCTACTGGGTAGTAGTATGAGACATTTGTCAGAAAGATTATGGAATAAAGAAGGCCAAGGATCTGCAAAGGAGAGAGGGAAGCTGTCATTGTGTAGTAGTGAATTCAAATGAGAAATGAAAGAACTCTATTTTACTGCAAAGCATAATCAGGCTAGACTTGATGTCTAGTCCCCATCTTGAATCAAACAAAACTCAAGAAAATGATTACAAGTATGGTCATCTTCCTGAGAGGAGGTCATAATATTGTACTTCAATATTTATGACTTCCTTGCTATTTTACTTCATGTATGAATGATTTGTATCAGAAGTACACACCAAATTTCTACCCAAATAGATAAAAGCAAATTTTCTTCAGAACTCTTTTCTTCTGGAAAGGTTTATTTTGAACCATTGATTAGATAAATTAAATTTAAACTAAGGATAGTCTCTCATACCACTTATTGATGTCTGAAGCTGACAGAAAGAATTGAACCAATTTGCTTAAGAGACTCATGATTAAATGACAGAAGGGAGTCTTCCCCCTAATGTTTGAACATAAAATATCTGTTGCATGAGATTAATTTAATACAAAATATGACTACATTTTTAATATTTGGTTTATTAAAACTATGAATGCAAAGTCAAAGGGTTCTATATCCATATACTATAGCAAAATAAGACATTATAAAATATATTGGATGGAAAATGAAATAGTATATTGCTATCCAGAATGAGTGAATATGTCTTCCCAGTTCTGTAAGTTATCCATCTTTCCCACTGGACTTTGAGGACAAAAGAAGTAAAAGTATAATCATCTTTCTTTGACAACTTAAGGTTTTTTTGTTTGTTTGTTTACTTACAAAATGGAGAGACGGTATATGAAGTAGCAGGAAAAGCTGAGGAGAGAATGGGACACTATAGACACCATGGAATAATTGCTGCAAAGTATATAAAAGACAATCTGCTAGCATATGTTGATCTACAGGGAAATGAAGCTGAGCGTAGGACAAAGGTTACAGGTCCAGGAAATGTACCCAGGGGAGTAAAGTGCCACTCAATAGCAGAGAACAAATGTCAGCAATCAAAAATGAATTGATGCTGAGAACTTGCTCCTGAGGAAGAAGCAATATCTAGAGAAAACCTCCAGTAAGCAAAACCCAGATGAAGGCTGGGATACAGTGACTTTTAGCCCAAGCCACAGTAAATCAGTCTTAGAGGAATGGAGTTCCAGGTGAAATTTAAAAGCAAAGAGGACACAAATTACCTCAAATAGAGATAATGTGTACAATGGAATAGAACTATTCATTATAGATGAATATATACAATTAGATTTCTAAACAGTTTATCCTATTCTTGCTTCTTAGGAAAATACATTTAGAGCAATGACAAATTTAAGAAAATAAAGATGGCTTATTTAAGAAAATAAATTAAGATTAAAAACAATGGTAATCTATATATCAGAAAGAGTTAAATTCATTTTAAGGAAAGAGTTGTCTTCAGAAAAATGACTTCATCAATTTGGATAAATAGAGAAGACATAAAAGTACTTCAGCTGATTGACTCCAATTAGAAATGAACCATAATTAGGAAATGCTGCAGTAGAAAGTAGAGGATGAAAAGAGAAACATGGTGCAGGAATGGATAGCATAATTTGGAAGATTAGATATACAACTACCATAGACAGAGACATCTGATAATCTAACCTATTTTTTGTTTTATAAGTTCTTTTTCTTCGAAATCATGTAAACCGTTGTAACATATAGCAACTTCTTATGCAAACAGTATGGGGGAATGAAGGATGAATGAGAGGAGAATAGTCGTCAGAGGTGATACATTAGTGGTAGAGGCTGATTGCATAGAACCCAGAACTGGAAGGGACAGAGGAATGTTGGTCATTAGTCCTGAATGACAGGAATGTTGGTCATTAGTCCTGAATGGCAGGAATGTTGGTCATTAGTCCTGAATGGCAGTGTGATGTTAAAACGGCTAACCACCGCTTCAGTTGATGGGATGGTGGGTACAAAGACATACAAAAATGGAGGAGAAACTGGAAGAACTAGAAACACCAAAGAATGGAAAACAAACAAAACTTATATAAGAGAATGGGAAAAATGAAGGTTTAGGAATTATCAAGCTTGGCATATAAAAGAAGAATTTTAAGACAACCCAGTGCTTGCAGAGGAAGGGAAGGTGAGAGAAACCGAGTAGTGCTTGTATAGAGGGATAAACAGACACTAATTCTATTTTGATATTTGTGTTAATAATCCATCATAAAGCAAGATATGATTGTCATCGTGCTGTACATTCTGCCTATGGTGCTGCTCCCCTGGGAATAGGGTCAGGTCTAGGCCTGCAATGTCTTTGACCTTCTGGCTCTGATGATTGATAAAGAAAAGTCATGCTTTAAGTAAATCATCCAGGAGCACCAGGGTTCAGGCCCCTGACAATTGTCAGGCTTAGAATAGGAAGGATGTGCATCATTAATCAGTCTAAAGAAATAGAGTGGGAATGAGACAAGGCAATAACTTCCTACCCTGGGTGACTCCTTGGATTCTCATAATCCCCTGTCATGTGATCTCCTTGGTGCTCTTCCTCCCACAGTTTAAAAGAGGATTCTATCATGGCCCTTAGGACACCCAGCAGTACAAACTGACTCTGGGGAATTCAAATGTCTAAAATGTTAGAAAGGCTGCTCACTACATCTTTAACCAGGGAAATCAAATACAAAATCTCAAAGGGCCTTCAAATTACTAAAAAGGGAGAGGTGATATTAGAATACTTTTAAATGACACTAAATACTTAAATATTACAAAACTAAGCATAAATGTTTTTACAGCTATGTTTTCAAGGACCCCACCCAATGACAAAATATAATCTATATCCCATAATTCATGTCAGATTTCCTTTTTAATCATATTAAAAGGTAACTACAATCTTTATTTATAACAACACAGATGTCACATTCAAAAGTTAGTCATTTGTGCAAACTTCTAATCAACTCTGAAAATGTTAGTGTCTTGATACTTTACAGTCATACAACATGGTGGTATAATGGGAAAGGCACAACTAGTATTGTAGTGACTTGTTTACTGAAGGAAATTGGGAAATTCAAGGTTAAATTATAAAAAGGCTATCACCCTAGACCTCCAAGTTGATATTGTATAGATAGCAACAAAGAGCTGAAATCTCTGAGCCAAGTGTGCATATAATTAGTAGAGAAGCAAAGATGGTCAAATGTTTATATGTTCATGAACAAAGGTTGTAACTCAGCAGCTCAGTTCATAAAAAGCTTCAGGTTATAGTGATAATAAAATTTAGTGGAAAGAAATGATTGAGATGGGTCAGTTGGTTACTGAAAAGAGAGAGGGAGATTTTGGCATTGTAGAGAATACCAGGCTGTAGATTTCAAGTCCTCTTAGGTCATGAATACTGCTATTTTGGTCTCTTTTCCAGTATCTGAAATAAAATACCCTGACAAAAAATAGTTTAAGAGTGAAGAATTTATTCTGCTACTAAGGTCAGTTCAAGGACACAGTCCATCATAATAGGTCAGTTGTAGAGGCAGAGACTTAAGCTGCTGGTCACATTTCATCCATAGTCAAGAATCAGAGTTGTTGATGTTTGTGCTCAGCTCACTTTGTCTTTCTGGTGCAGTCCATGACCCAAACTCAGGAGATGGTATCATCCTCAGTGGATGGACCTTCCCACCTTAATGAACCTAGCCAAGACAATCTCTGACAGCTATGCCCAGAGGCCCATCTCTCAAGTGATTCTAGATTTCAAAGTTGACAATTAAGATTAACCATCATAATAGTGAAACAACAACTGTACAAACTAATGACCCAAAGCAACAATGCCTGGCCAATTTGAAAGGGACACAGGTATGCTTCCCGTTTAGATGGAGGATTCACACCAATCATTTTTGCTCTATTAAAATGTATATAAAATTATATTATCTTATGGGTGTATTTCTGGAGAGAGTGTATACATGATAAATTGTAAATTATATTTCAGAAAGTCAACTGATCCATAAACTCACATTTACCCAAGGATAGTAGAGTTAAGAAGGCTTTTTTTTTTTTTAAGGAAAATGTACATTTGGAGAATAGCAGACCCAGAGGATCTTTGCTAAAACATGAGGGCATTTTGTCAAAAGGAAAGAACTGCGTTTGGACTGTGAGCCCAACTAGATGCATGCACGACCTGGAAATCACGCACTCTAAGGCTTAGATTTCTCATCCCTAAGGTAGAAACAACCCAGAAAGAACCTTACCTTATTTTACTTCCTTCTTGATGTCAAATGAATGTGTGTGCCTTTGTATTAAAACCAAAACATAACAAAAAAATGTCACATTTCTACATATTACCTACTAGTTCCAGCTTATTTATCCCCAGGAATCCAGCTATTTCAAGATAAAGCAAATGAGTAGCAAAGAAACATACTTTTCCTCCCAATAAATGTCAGTTTCTTTATGTATAATATATATTCAAGACTTTACAAAAAGGAAAATAAGTATTTTCAGGGAAAAGAAAGGTTTCATATAGAAACTTTAAATGATATAAATGATGGAATATGTAGTCCAATCTGCCCTTTGATTTCAGATTGAAGTCTATGATAAATGATACTTATAAAATTATACTTGTACTGACTTTCCATGGTTTTCATATTTCCAGATTTAATATTCCAAATATCATTACCCAAAGTATCTTTTGGAAAGCAAAATATGGAAAGTTTTCATGGTTTTTGGTGCAATGTGTTACAATGTACAAGAGCACATACCAAGTTCTATTTAACAAAACACAACCAATGGTCCACTCACAGAAATTGGGGCTTAAATCAGTTTTAAGGAAATTTAAGACTTGGAGATTAGTTTAACCATTTTGTGTAATAATTGAGGTAGTAATGTAAATAAAGAATGAGAATAAGACAAAGCAAGAGAGGTGAGAAAGAGAAAGAAGAGGAGACAAAAAAAAACCAAATGAAGAAAAATTCATGGTTTCAATAATAATGTGGAAGATGTAGGGTGCCTTTCAACGATACTAATTTATCTAATTACAATATTAATTTATCCTATTTACAAATACTATGTCAGGTACAAAAGACATAATGTGACTGTCATATTATCTATAGCAGTAACCCTGTGACATGAAAAAATTAAATTTACTTATTTCAAAAGTGGAATATTTAACAGCACAGGATGTAATACAATGAGTGAATCCAAGAAGACCGATTGAATCAAAGCCCCAGCTTTGGATCTTTGCTCCGCCATTTAAAACTCATACCCAGGGAAGTTGACTTAAGTTCTTCTAGCCTCAGTGTTGTCATTATAAAAGAACTATAATCCTTGCACAAATGCGTATGGACTTTGTGAGGCCAAGGTAAGTTAATGTGTACTGGGCCCTTGGCACTCAGTCGGATACACTGGGCAAATGTTGGCCAACGGCACGAATAGGCACAGGCACGGGAAGAAACCTTTAAACATGGAGACTGCAAGCTCTGTATCTCATTGTGGCTCTGCCATTAATTTGCTGCATGACCTTTATAAAGGTCACTATCTCATGGTTTTCTCCTCTGTTTTAGAAGTTTGAGTATACACAGTCTGTAAGACTGACTTGACTTGTGATGCCAATTATAAGTTCAGCATTCCCTCAAGGCACTCTTAGAGTTGCAAATTTACAGGATTTGAAACTAACAATAAGGTTTCTTAAAACTAAAGAATACCAATAAAAAGTTGTCAAGCAAAATTATGTATGGGGCAGAGTCCAAGTAATGCCTAAGCACAAGCTGCCACCTGCTCTCTCCCAGGGAAAATATTGACAGCCTCCTCTCTCAGAAGCAAAGTATCACAAGGTACATGGACTGTGTCCAAAAGAGAAGCTCATCCCAGTCTTGCTAATCAGTGTTTGCTGGGGATTCATGGTTCACTGGTCAAATTTTTCAGGCATTGTGGAAATCAAGCTGATACTGCATATGGGTTCAACCCTTCCAGGTAAACAGAGGTTCTCTTAGGCAGGACATTCAAAGAATTTAAAGAGGTACTCCAGAGTAACAGGCAGACCTATCCTTGGTCAAGATTAATTTTGTTATTATATACTGTGAAAAGATGAACTTTCAGCCCTAACTCTTACCCAATAGCCTGCAAACACTTATTGACTATAAGAGATGAATTCCACACAGCAGAAACAAATAATGACATCTTGAATTTTGCAGGAAAATGGGTGAAGATAGAAAACATTATTTTGAGTGAGGTAACCCAGACACAGAAAGACAATTATCACATGTACTCACTCATAGGTGGTTTTTAAACTAAAGCAAAGAAAGCCAACCTACAAACCACAATCCCAGAAAACATAGACAACAATGCTGACACTAAGAGAGACTTACATAGATTTAATCTACATGGGAAGTAGAAAGTAGAAAAAGACAAGATCTCCTGAGTAAATTGGGAGCATGGGGACCTTGGGGGAGGGTTGAAGCGGGGAGGGGAGAGGCAGGGAGGGAAGCAGAGAAAAATGTAGAGCTCAATAAAAAAATAAAAAGATTGTAATAGTGGAGGGGGGAAGAGATGAATTCTTTGCATGGACTCAAACATACATCACATATGTACATTCTGTAAGGTAAATATCTTTCTATTCTCTGTTATTGCTTCAGTTTTCTCTGAGATGAATTTAATCAAACTACTGGTTATTCCCCTAAATCAACCCTTAGTGGGTTCTAACATGTAGTATGAAAGGGATGTGTAAATGGAAGTTTCTGTCCCACCTTCAACTGAAGCATGATTAATAAAAAATCAGAGAGAGAAAGTGGAGTTCAACCTGAAGACCCAAAAAGCAAAGCAACAAGCCACTGGCTCTTACCTCAACCTCAGTACGAAGTGACATTCCTGTCTCTAGCAATCTCAGAATGAGACTGTGTCTGAGAGCTGTCTTCTCTTATTTTATAATCCTTTCTAGGGTTGGGATTAAAGACGTGCATCACTGGGATTAAAGGCATGCACTTCTCGGTTTCTACGGCAACTAGTGTGGCTACTGGGATGAAAGGTGTGTGTCACCACTGCCTCCTCTGTAAGGCTGACCAGTGGGGCTGTTTCACTCTCTGATTGTCAGGCAAGCTTTATTTAGTAAAATACATTAAAATGCCAATACAGGGGCGGTGTTCTGGAAGATCACTGACGTATGGTTCTCCGGTAAAGCCAGCTCTACCAGGACAGGACTGTCAGAACACACGCAGCTTTACTGGTTATGCTTTGCCGGTGGCTGTGTGATTTCACACTACAAAAGATAATGACTTGCAAAGGCTAAAACATTTCTTATCTGGTTTATGCTTTGCTGGTGGGCTGTGTGATTTCACACTACAAAAGATAATGACTTGCAAAGGCTAAAACATTTCTTATCTGGCTACTCACTGTGGGGGGGGAAGGGGCAGGAAACTCTTGACCTAGTGTACCCTTATGATTTATGGCCTCCGGAAAATGCATTTACAATGTGACCTTCCACTCCCCCAATATACCACAGAAGCATAACCTTATACCACATCCTCCCCCTGTATACAAACATGCTACAATATTATACAGCTTAGAGTCTAGGCCCTGAGTGACTCCTTCAAAGGGAGACTGTGATCCTTTTCTGGAAAATGTCTTTCCAAAAGGAACAAGAGAATATCATATTTCCAGGGTCAACTTCCCAGTCAGTGATGATACCCAGACAATAATGCTTTAAGCTTGTGATCTGTGTCTCCAAACTTGCAAGTCTATCAGAAAGGCTTTTCCTTTTTAGACAGCCTTCCCGCTACTGTAGAATATGATTTGTGGAGCAGAGTGAAAAGAAAGTAGAGCCTGTGAAATAGCGGATGAATGTTAAGGAGGAGGAGTTCAAGCTGAAAAAGAGGCAAGTATTGCTCATAGACAGGCAAAAGTCAAGACATACGAACATGACCTCCTTGGAGTTAAAATCTGAATCTGGTAGCAATAGAATTGGCATAGGAGCAAATGCAGGAAATGCAGAGTATAAACATGGTCAACTCAAGTTCTATGGGCTTCACTCTTCTTGCTGTCTGTTTCTCCAGTGTGTGAAGAAACACAGAAAGCAATTCAGGCTGCCCTGGAGGTTGAGCTGGGGAGGGATATAGAGAGAGGGGCATGACGTTTTGGCTTATGAAGTACTGGTAGGACTGGCTTACATTCTCACTGTGATCATTATTGGGGACAGAAAAAGAGGTTTGAACCGCCTTTGAGTTTCACTCTTTTAAAGATGTGTTCCTCTGCATGAAGAGATGACCACAATACAGATTTTTTTCCTTCAACTTTAGAGCATGCCAGAAAACATAATCAGATCCTTCAGTTTTCTGCTTCCCCAAAATTAATGTCTAGTAATCATGTAAAAGTGATTTTCAAGAGGCCACTCATTTTCTGATATGCACAATACAAGTACTTACAAACAACTTTGGCTGCAAAGCGCTGACTCCTCAGTTTGGTCTACAGAAAAACAAAAACAACATAAAACTTTGTACCTCCATCTTCACTTTGTACTTGTTTCCTTCACTTTGGGGTCACCTGCTTACCCCTACATAAAGGAGTAGTAATCACACAAAAAATGCCCACCTGAAACTATTGATACCTAACCTATCTCACTCCTAGTCAAGGATGAAGGTAAAAAGAGGCGAGTAACAGGCATCATACTGTCTTTGTTATATCAGCTTTACAATGTCTGTTCCACTACAGCACAGCTCCCAACACATATGCAAAGTACCCAAATTTCAACAGTCCCAGTCCTAAACTTTCAGCCTCTATGGCTTCAGGAACAGAAGCACCATGCAGGAAAGGGGCAGTTGTCCAGGAAAAGAGGCTTCACCCTGAAGGAGTGATCATCCGAGAGCCTGCTCATTTTCTCCAGCAGCAAGGACCAGACTGGGACACTGTCCAAGGCCACACTTGATGTGAACTGCTTTATTATTTCCACCTCTTGCTCATTGCCCCAAATTTTCCTCTTAAATTTGTTGTTAATACCTATATCACAAAGATGAACTTGATATCACTTATACCTTTGTATCGTTTTCTCTTTCCAGTGCACACTGATTAAATATCCTTTCCCTGATTTTCACCAGTACATGGCTTTGTGCTTGACATACATACTGGGCATAGGTAGCGACACCTTGATGCGCTGGGCATAGGTGGCCACACCTTGACACGCTGGGCATAGGTGGCCACACCTTGACACGCTGGGCATAGGTGGCCATGGCTTGACATACTGGGCAAAGATGACTGCCAGAGTCAGGACTTTTGTCCTTAAACTCTGACAATATGTATAATTAAGTTTGTCATTTATTGATATCAAGTTGTGTCCTGCTCTTAGTTCTCTATATTGCACAAAACAGGGACTCTCAGGCTGTTTCTTGCCCTAGGTCCCTCCATTTTTCTCCTTTGTGAAGTTAAATATAATTTTATCATTTCCCCCTTGCCTTTTCTTCCTCCAGCCTTTCTCCTGTACTCCATCCCCCACCCTCTTTCAAATTCGTGATTCCTATTTCTTTAACTATTGTTACAAACAAGGTCCAAATAAGGGCAACACCGACAGACATGCCAATGTGAAAGGGGGATCTCATGGTGCCTCAACCATACCCAGAGAGCTTTAGCTGACTCCATTTTATAAACAGCATTTTTAGAGTGTAGAGGAATTTTCACAGACATACAACACCTGTTGAGGCACCCAGGAGGCACAGACTGAAAAATAACTTGTTTCTTAAAGTGAAAAACATCACACTATAAATGTATCCAGTCAGAGTCACATGGACACACAGATGTACTAAAATCAGGCCCAAGAATTAATAAAATACCTCAGATTTGGAAAAGAGTGTGAAGCCGGGCAGTGGTGGCACATGCCTTTAATCCCAGCACTCGGGAGGAAGAGGCAGGCAGATCTCTGTGAGTTTGAGAGCAGCCTGGTCTACAAGAGCTAGTTCCAGGACAGGCTCCAAAGCCACAGAGAAACCCTGTTTGTAAAGCAAAGGACACTGTCATTAAGACAAAAAGGCATCCTACTGAATGGGAGAAGATCTTCACTAACCCCACATCGGACAAAGGTCTGATCTCCAAAATATACAAAGAACTCAAGAAACTAGACATTAAAATTCTATATTACCCAATTAAAAAATGGGGTAATGATCTGAACCGAGAATTCTCAACAGAAGAAATTCGAATGGCCAAAAGATACCTAAGGTCATGCTCAACTTCCTTAGCAATCAGGGAAATGCAAATCAAAACAACTTTGAGATACCATCTTACACCTGTCAGAATGGCTAAAATAAAAAACACCAATGATAGTCTATGTTGGAGAAGATGTGGTGTAACGGGAATACTCATCCATTGCTGGTGGGAATGCAAACTTGTGCAACCTCTTTGGAAATCAGTGTGGATTCCCAGGAAATTTCTCAGGAAATTGGGAATCAACCTACCTCAGGATCCAGCAATACCACTCTTGGGAATATATCCAAGAGATGCCCAATCATACTACAAAAGCATTTGTGCAACTATGTTCATAGCAGCATTATTTGTAATAGCCG
>PVIU01007345.1:35746-74475 GCA_004026605.1 Ondatra zibethicus
TTTGCATGCAAATGGATGGAAATAGAAAACGCTATCCTGAGTGAGGTAACCCAAACCCAAAAAGACGATTATGGTATGTATTCACTCATTAGTGGACCCTAGCCATAAAACAAAGGACACTAAGCTTATAGCTCACAAGCCCAGAGAAGCCAAATAGCAAGGCAAACCCAAAGAAAATCATATATAGATCTTCTTGGAACTTGGAAGCAAACAAGATTGCTAAGCAAAAGGTGGGAATACAGGGGTGGGGATAGAGGTGGGCGTAGGGGGGCGGGGGGGAGGGGAGAGGGGAAAGGAGAAGGGAGAAGGGAAGGACTGGAGAGAGATTGGGGGAGTGGGAGGGTGGAGATGGAGGAAAGGTGGATGTTGGAGAAGGGAATAAGATATCTACATTATTGGAGTCATTTTAGGACTGGCAAGGTACTTGGCTCTAGAGGAGATCCCAGGTGTCCACAGGGATGCTTCCAGCTAGGTCCTTGGGCAGCAGAGGAGAGGGTGCCAGAACTAGCATTGTCCCATAGTCACACTGATGAATATCTTGATCACATCCATAGAAATTTCATCCGATGGATGGAGATAGAGACAGAGACCCACATTCACACCAGAGCAATGGATTGAGCTCCCAAGGTCCAGTCGAAGAGCAGAAGGTAGGAGAAGATGAGCAAAGAAGTTAGGACCGCGAGGGGCTGGACCACCCACTGAGACAGTGTGCCTGATCTAATGGGAGCTCACCAAATCCAGCTGGACTGGGACTGAATGAGCATATGATCAAGCTGGACTCTCTAAATGTGGTTGCCAATGAGGGCAGAATGAGAAGCCATCAACAATGACACTAAGACCTATCTCCTCTGCATGTATTATCTTTTTGGGAACCTAGTCGATTCGGATGCACACCTTCCTAGGCCTGGATGGAGGGGGGAGGGCCTTGGACTTCCCACAGGTCTGGGCACCATGCCCTCTTGTAAGGAAGCAGCGGGAGGGGGGGAGCGGGAGGGGACTGGGAGAAGGGGAGGAAATGTAAATTCTTTTTTTTTTTGAAGGGAAAAAAATAAAAGAATATGGGAAAAAAAAGAAAGAAAAGAAAGAAAAGAAAAGAGTGTGATAATCTTATCTGAGCCCCACAAAGGAGAAAACATAACACTGTGTTGGCCAGTGTCCTGCCATCTCACCACTCAGTGTGAGTGCCAAGTGACAGACAGACACAGAGCTCCTGACTGTCCCAGAGGACTCAGCTCTGATTGGTCCCATTAATGATGTGGGCTACTCAAATTGCTGGCCACTCATTTGTCCACTTGAATTTGATTCTGTCCTTTACCTCTGATCCTCCATGGTCCTGTACCTGCTCTATATGTTTTAACCCCAAGGCGGGATTCAAATCTGAAGCTGTAGTTTGACCCTATGGTGGGTTCTGTATATAATCCCTGAAGGGTTCACTTTACATCCCCACCAGCCTTTTGCCTCTGTTTCCAAGGTAAGCCTCTTTAAACCCCTTTACTACTATTATGGCTTTTAAAAACCAGTTCTAGATATGATATAATCTACAAAGGTACATATATTGATATTTCTGTGTGATGTGCAATCTGTGAGTATTAGTAGTTAAGATTGGAATAAGAGAACCTGTGTTTGCCAGCAGCCAGATTTCAAGGGAAATCTGGAATCCTTGGCAAATTTCAACCAAGAAAACCAATGTAGCTTGTGAATTTAATGATATTCAATAAACTCTGACATTTTGAAAGCACAACATATGACTGTGTTTCTGACATAGCATGCTTACAATACCACGTAAGGCATGAGGGCTGGCAAGTTCTAAAATTCCAGCTTGCACTGTGCTTTGTCTCACAACACCGTTGACTCCCTCCCTTCTACCTAATTGTATTACTGTCCAGATCATTGCCATCTTTTGTCTTTACTATCAAACCTCACGAATGATCCAGATACAGTGTCTTTATTTTTCTGTTCCATATATCCCTTGGGGTTATTTTGATTGGCTTCTACAGCCTAGGACGGAACCTATGATCCTTAGTCAATTGGGCCAATTTTATGTAAAATGACTTTAACTCACTACTCTCCCTGTGTCTATGCCTGTTATCACATGCCTTTCTGAAGTTTTCCGTCTCAGGAAAGGGCACCTGTTTTCCTTCTCCTTGACTGTGGTGTGTTGTGATGCCTCACTTTGGATAACTTAGTGCAGCTTAAGTGGCGGTGTCCAGCTGTTTTCTCGGTTTAGCTACGTTTCACCTTCTAGTCTCTCATTCTTAGAAGCTCAGTCAAGCCTGTGAGAAGATAAATGGTATCAGATTTAGTCATCTACCTCGCTAGCCAATATCCAATAATCAATAACTCCCACTGATCCGCCTGCTGGACACAGATGACCCAGCAAAACCATTCAAGACCAGTGCAGAGCCAGAATAGCTGTGGTATACTGAAAAAAATAATAAGTAGTTTGTTTTAACTAACAGAATTTGAAATAGTCTGTTAACTACAGAAACTAAAAATGTATTCCTGAAATGTACTACTAACAACAGCACACGCAATTAACTAGTAGATTAGTAGACTGTCTGTTTTTTCTATATACATTTGATGGAATGTCTTCTTGTTTATCAATCTATAATCAATAAAAGAACATTTTTCCTCTTAATTTAATACACATTTTTACTCCTTCAGTCAAGCTACTTTTGCCAGAAGAAAAGTCAAAAATGTCCTAGTCTTAGTTGAATAATTTATTTATGTTTCCTCCCAAGCACAATCTACGATGAAATTAGTTTAGTATTTGATAAATGTCACTGCCATTTGTTGCAACTGTCTCTTCTGAAAGCATGTGAACAATTGCTTTGTGAACTTGATAACAAAGTGTTATATTTATAGACCTTTCACTCATTATTCATTTGTTAAATCAAATTTTAGTGAATGGTTTTAAATTTTTTAACTTATTCTTCACTTATATTAGTTACTTCTCTAGTTATATGACAAAAGCAACTTAAAGAAGGAAGGGTTTAGGTCATAGAATATTAAAGATGTGTTATATTTGATTATGCTGTGAAATATTTGTTTAATAATGCAAAGATATATTGCATTCTTTTATGTTACACTTGTTTAACTTTGTAAAGCTGAGTTACTTTGTCTAAAACACCTGATTGGTCTAATAAGGAGCTGAATGGTCAATAGCTAGGCAGGCAAGGGATAGGCAGGGCTGGAAGGCAACAAGAATAAATGGAAGGGGAAAAAGAGAAGAGGTCAACTGAGAAGCAAGAAAAGAAGGAAAAGGGACATGAGGGGCCAGTCACCCAGCTATACAGCAAACCACAGTCTATGAAATAAAGAAGGGTATATAGAATAGAGAAAGATAAGAGTCCAGAGGCAAAAGGTAGACGAAATAATTTAAGTTTAGAAAAGCTGTCTAAAAATAAGCCAAGCTAAGGCCGGGTGTTCATAAGAAATAGTAAGTTTCAGTGTGATTATTTAGAAGCTTTAACCCCAAAGAGTAAAGAGTAAAAAAAAAAAAAAAACAGATTTATTTTGCTTACATGTCCAGGAACTACAAGTGCATCATGCCAGAAGGTATGACAGCTACAGGAGCAGAAGGCTGGTCACATGGTCACATGGTCACATGCCTTCACAGTCAGGGAACATATAGCAATGACTGCTCTAGCTCAGGGAATACTGTAACCCACATCTAGGGTGGGTCTTTCCATGATAATTAACATACTCTAGATAATCCCTCACACAGATGCCCACAGATCTGTTTCCATAGTAATTCTAAACCTAATTAATTTGACAGCTAAGATTAACCATCTTATCACCATGCTGAAAAATCTAAATATTAAGAGGTATTAATTCATTGACTCACATTTGCATTTATACTTCAATAATATGTCTATATGTAGAAATTACCATAAAGTTCTTTTAAAGATCTATGAAAAGAAAGGAAATAGAATATCAGTCTGGATCATGGTAATTACAGAGCAAGACATCCATGGTAAAATGTTCTCCATTGATACAAGACTTCAGTCCCTGAAGGGAACATTTGAGCAACAGCGGATGTTAAACCTCTTTCAAGCAGTCACTGAACTATGCCAGGTAACAGGATTTTCAAATTACATATTTACAATGTTTAATATAAATTTAAATGTTTCTTTCTTCTTAGATTGAGATACATTTAGGATCTGTACTATTTAAAAGTACTTAATGAAGCAAGACCAAACTCCTTTTCTTCTTTTCTTATGCTGTATTATAACTGAGCAAGTTTGAATGAATTTATCATTGCTGTGGAATCATTAATATATAGTAGTATGCATTCTGATTACTTTTAAAGAAATTTGATGCTGATTAGTGATAAGCAGCTGTGAGCATCAAGGCATGATTGATTTAATGGGCATAACATTTCTAGACATCGACCAGGGGAATTATACTCATTCATTCCAAAATGAAGACTCTGAAATCTACCATTTAGCATTGTCTGTCTCAGACTACTACTACAAGAAGGCTAAAGGGAGACACACTAAAGCCCGTAGTTACCCTGATTAAGCAAAATCAAGTTGTTTCACATTATGATGAGTCTGATCACTTCAAAGAAGTGATTCTGTGGCACCTGTAAACAGCTCTCTAGGGGTGGCTAACTACTCCTTAATAGTTGGCCATTTTCAAGAAAATCTTTATAGTCAATCTACATAATTTATGTAACTTCTGTCAGATGACTTCTGGAATTAAAATGAGAGATTATATTGCTCAACAAGTGAGCAAACGCTATTTGATGTATAATTAGAGTTCATAACTGTCAAAGTAATTTAGAGTTGTGATTTTTTTTATGAAGGCTGAATTCATGCAATTGGCACAGACTAAAATTACTATAATTGTATTAGACTGTGATTACAGAAATCCAACAAGTCAACCAACCAAGAAAACTAAAATGAGATTCTTTAAAACATTACACCAAACATCAAGGTCAAACTTTTCTAGGCTGTAGTAACCAGCTGTAACGATGCTCGAAGACACATCAGATCAGTTACTTAATCGTTCGGTTCACACCTCAAATGCATTGGTTTCTGCAAGACAGGCAATGTTATGAAGTGTTTCAAGAATAGGGTGCTGCTTACAATTGCTACATGGCTAAGGAAATTATGCATATTACCTCAAAAAATACTTTCAAGAACTAAATTAAATAATCAATGTGATAAAATTATTCTAATCCTGAGAAAATAGACACTTATATGAATAATCAGAGAGGGGGAGGGAGGAAGGGGAGTGGAAAAAAATGTATCGCTCAATTAAAACAATAAAAAACCCACCCAAACTACTTTATGACTTATTCTATTTTGTACAACATAATCTACTATGCAAGTTCTAATAGTGTCTGGTTAGTTATAAATTTCATGAATTCTCTAACATGAAAGACATTGTCTAACTTGTGACTGTAGTTATGAGGGGTTATGCTTTCTATAAAGTCTGACGTGTAGCCATGCATGGTAGTACACACCTATAATCTCAGTACTCAGAAGACAGAAGCAGGAGAATCTCTGTTACTTCATGGCCAACCTAGTCTACACAGTGATTTCCAGGCCACACAGGGTTACACAGTAAGGGCTTGTCTCAGAATTACTAAAGAAATATCTGATGTTAAAGACTTGTTGCTGTATTCATTAGGCATAGACCAAGGCCAAGCATAGTGGGACCATTGTAGAATTTTTATGTTAAATAATTACATTTGCACTAATTTTTCCAGTGTACTACTCAGATTAGTTCATTGGCACCAGATCAGATGTTCAATGACTTAAATGATTTTGCATGCTTTTAGACTATTTTTTGAAGTTTTCACAATTTGTAAATTGGTATCTGCTTCAATTTTAACTTATTCTCTTTGGCTTTTCTTTTTCTTACTATGGAAGCCTTTCTGTTACTGTTTGAATGTTATTTTCGTTTTCGGAACTTCCTTTATTTTTTTTAAGAGGTCAACAAGAAACAATTTCTCTTAATTTTCCATCATCTGGTAAGTCTTCATTTACTCTTCATATCTGTGGGGTAGCTTCACAGGTATAAGATTCGATATTAACTGTTTTGGATTTTTTTTCTCATTTAGCATTTAAAAGATAATTTCTCCATTTTGGCTTCCACTGTTACTAAGAATAAATAAATACATTTAATTCAAGGTTTTCTTTTTTCATACAGAAGCTAACATTTTCATGTGGTTTTAAAAGTATTGTTTCTTGCAGTCTGGAGAGATGGTTCAGTGGGTAAGAGCACTTATAGCTCTTACAGAGGATCCAGGCTTACTTCAAGTACCACACAGAGACTTAAAACTGTCTGGTACTTTGGTACTACAGTTCTTAGAGATCCAATGCTTCTTTTTTTCTGGCTCCTTGGGCACCCCGGCATTCACATGGTGCACTAAGTACATGCAGGAAAAACACTCAAACACATAAAATAAAAACAAATCTTTTAAAAAGTATTGTTTTCTTGTTTCTTAGTTTAAACCATTTGATTATGACGCATCCTAGTGTGTATTTCTTTAGCATTACCCTGTTTGTGGTTTGATCAGCTTCTTGAACCTGTAGATTATTTTCTTTCTTTGTTTTTTGTTTTGTTTGTTTTTTTCAAACTTTGGTTTATTATGTTTTTCTCTTACTGATCTGTCAGTTCTACATGTTTCACTCTTTCTACCACTTGGATGATACTTAGTTTAGATACTTTGTTCTGTGAACTCGATTTTTAATTTATCTTTTGTCATTCAGCATGAGAAAGGCCTATCTTTAAGTCCACTCGCTCTGTCCTTTCATCCCTACATACCGTTGAATGTATCCAATCAGACTGACATATATATGCAAGGCCTCTCTCTTTTGCTGCTGCTGTGCAAAAAAGGATAGCGTGGTGCAGACATAAATGAAGGAAGGAGAAATAAACACAGAGATATGATCAGTGCACTTCTGACCAAAACAGAAACGTTGTTAAAGAAGAATTGATAGCCTTTATAGTAAGGGGTGCTGGAGCAAGGAATTACCCTCTCAGAAATCCATACATGAAGTGAGACTGATATCTAAACCACACAACTCACACCATGAAAACTGATTCAAAATGGCCAACAGACCTACAGCATAACTTGTTTAGAATCCATGGAGGAAAATAGCATTTCAGTCTAGCAATAGGCAAATAATTTTTAGACTTTACATCAAAAGTAAGATCCATAAAAGGAAAAAAATAGTAAATTGTATAGGGTCCATAGGTTTTTAAGGCTCAATGCATAAAACATGGCAACCATTTGTGATCTAATAAGGATTGATGTCACAATTGTATAGCTGAAAGGAACTGAACACATGATTTAACTTCTACTTAATAAACTCTCACTTGTTAAATGTTGCTTCTATAATAGATTCAAATAAATATTTTCAAACTTTTATGTTGCAAGTTATCATTTATCACTTGAAAAAAGGAGATATGACTCTTTGTGTTGGCTTAGGTTAAATGATGAAACAGAACAAAAACATATTTAGTAAAAAAAAACAACAAAACTAGAAGCCTGATTATTTATTGAGAAAACAGAACTTGACTAATTTTTTTTTCATGGTTGAAAGAGACATAAGGAACAAATTGAAGGGTGTGGTTTCTCATGAATGGGAGACTGGACACAATGATGGAAATGCAGGATCCAGTTTGGTATGCATTTCTCTTAAGCAGTTAGGGAATAGAGATCCTATTTTGGATTATTAATTATGTTATATGTGTAAACAGAATACATGTTTGCTTCCTTATCCTAAAAAAAATCTAATAGACAAATCAAAAGGAATAATCCTGCTTATTAGAGTAAAACTTAATAAACACCAAGATATTAAAATCATAAGCCACATTAAATGTAAGTGACAAGTAGCAGAAACACACCCCAATTATCAGTTGTTCCATGGTGAATGGGGGAAATAAGTTCTCACTACTCTGAAACCCTCCCTGCAGTACGTTGGTGGTCTGAGCTAAAATTATCCCTGGGCTCTCTCTCAGTAACCCCAATTGATGTCATCACTGGGAAAACGGCAGGAAACTGAAGGAAACAGTTCCTGCGTTAGGTCTGATATAATTACTTTTTCAAAAGCCCAAGTATCCTGTTCTCTTGTTGACAGGGAAAAAACAAGCTTTGCAAGTGAGGAGGCTAACAGACGTCAGGAAGCTGTTGGAGGCATGGGTCCTCTGGCATGGCATGGAAGGAAAACCTGCAAAACTAAGCTAACCAGGAGAAAAGATAAACTGGAAGATAAATAGAGGCTTTGGGTGCCACATGTAATACCATAGAGCAAGTTAGTAACTATACCTAGTTGAACTAGAACCTATCAATAAATATTTTGCTTTACTTTTTCCACAAATTTCCAAACAAAAGATAAAGGGAAAGGGGGAAGCTTTGACAAGAGGAAGAATGTCTCTTTCACAGAGGTCTTAGTCACAGGTGCATTCATAGAGGATATCAGCAAGAATTGTATCTGGCCTGTTCTACCTCCTGTGCACAGCTACCTAGGCCAAGGACACCAAGGAAAGTGGGACCAATGATTGGAAAAAGATGCTTGCAATGCTCATCACTGAAGCAGGGGGAATAGAGTATATGTCGAGTTTCCGCAAGCGGACATGTAAACAGCCAATTGATTTTCATAGTTGATCAAAATTCAGTGTTGCTTTTGGAGAAAATAAAAAAGAAGCATATTTAACTGGGCCTGGAATGGGCTGGCAGAGTGGGTGAAAATATTCAAACATCTTTCCAGTTGCCACAAAACTCGGGTGGAACCATCTTCAGAGGTGGAAAGAACAGGGGGTGGAGTGTCTGCCTTTGGAAGTCAGAGTTGGCCACCGAAGCACTGCTGGAAGAAGGGTTTCTCTTTCTCTTCTCTCTGATTCACAGTCTTGTCCCTTTCCCAAGGCCACTGCTGGAGGAACACTGTAAACCAAATGTGGATGGTCACAAACCCGGGAAATGCTAAGGCTCCTGACTCATAGCTCGACGCCTGTTAATGTCATTAGGAACTCTACCTGCTCCCTTCCCTAATAGTTGAAGTTAGATCAAACACATTCCAGAAGTCAGACTTTGGCACTGTAAACTCCCACGAATCAGGAAGAGCTGGGATGGGTAAACTTATCAGATGGCATCCCCAGTCTTATAGCCCCCAAACACTGAGGAAGTTAGAGAAGGAAATTTGAGATTTAATATAGGAAATGTGCTGTCTTAAATCACCACCACTAATTTTCCCAAGACAAACTTTATTGGAGGCAGCAAGCAGCTCACTGAAAGGGGAGGGTCATGCCTTCATCCCACAAGTGCCCTCCGAAGACAGGAGTATCCTGAGCACAGGTCAGAAGCAGGCACATGTCATAGTCACACATAAACTTCCTGGACAGTGCTTGCAGCAGTTTTTTTTTTTCTCAATTACATAGTTTCCCTTCTTTAACATACACTTTTGTTTTATTTAGGGGAAAATAAAACAAATAAAAGAACAACTTGCCACAAGTGAGAATAAAGTTTCCCCTAGAGTTAGGAAATGACACAGCTGCCCTTTTCTTTGAAGGGATTCTTGTCCTCTGGGATCCCCTTCACCAGAGGATCCTCTCCAGAACGTTCTTCAATATAGTTCTTTATTTCTTCAGAACATTTAGACACCTGAAGTTTTAAAAAAAAAGGGAGGGGGAATCAAAAGAAACAAATTAGGTCAAGAATATTGAACTTTGCCACAGGGTTTTTTGAAGTTGTTAAAATTTAGTAAATAAGATTTAATTTTTAAAAATAATGTGTTAAAAATTCTTCTCATGCTCTAAGATTTTTATTTTATTCTATTTATATATGTGATAAAATCTGTGAGAAAAGTACTTTATTGTTCAAGAAGCAAATGCTTGAAAGCCATTGTAGGAAGAGTTCATCCATGAAAATTTCTGTTCATGTGATTTTCTTCCTCTCTGAAATACACTTGTAACAAATCTATCTTCAGATTCTCTCCATGACAGTCAGCTGTCAGTTGCCCATCACCGTTCTCACACAAGCGCTTGTGCCACACTGCAGAGCTCCGTGTCGTCACAGTGCTGTTCGCAGAACTGGCGGGGAACTGATATATTTGTCCACCCATCTCGCTCTAAAGCGTGTCTCAGCATTCTTTTGATGAATATGGCGATGATTATAATAAAGGCTTTTCTGGAGGGGCTGTAGGGTTATCTGAGATTCTGGAGAATCGGCTTAAACTTTTATTCCACTGGGAAAGGATTCAATAATTTTTTCAAGAATTCTGCCAGTAAGAGACAAGTTTCAGTTTTTTAAAAAATAAATAAATAAATAAAGGAGAATAACTGGGACATGAAAAGTAAGCTTGACTAAACATAAAGGTCTGTTTTGAGAGTAAGAAGTCTGAAATAACATGGGTACTATCAACAATGGTTTGTGATTTAAATAAGTACCCTTTGAGAAAGCCTCACTAAACACGTTTACATATATCTCTCCAAACATGCACAACTATTTGGAGATAAGTACAGGTACCACAGTGCTAACACATCATACACAATTATGAAACATAAACTAGTAATTAAAAAAGAATGAGATTCAAAAATAAACACAGTAGAAATCTCATTATATCATGTTTTTTCCTTCCCATAACCTAAAGCCCTGTTTGCATGGCAGTATGTAGAACCCACTGGTCCTAACCTTAAAAGTAGGTCAAACAGTTACAAGGATTAAAATGTGATAATAAATAGTATCCTGCCAAGAATCTCACTATTGCTGGTACTCATAGTATGTGTTTTTTAAAGGAATTCTCAGTGCTGATAAGTGGAGTGTTAAAACCTAGAGTCTATGGGTCCAGTGAAACATCTGGATGAGATCCATGATCCCCACTGTTCTGCAGAAGCTTTTACACTGGGTTTCCGAAAATGTCAGTAATCTCCGAAAGTGGATAATTGCTCCTTCTATGACCGAGAGGATACATCTGACCACTGATCGGTTAGCTGCGGTCAGAAGTGACTTGGGAATGCAGTGGAGCTCTACCCCAGGCATCAACAGAAGATCGGCGGGATAACATGGAAGGCCCAGGAACACCTGCACTGTGGTTCTCTGTGGCGCTGAAGAAGGAATTAGTTAGCCTCTCTGGGGCTGAAGTGCTTTTCTTCACTCAAGTGAGGGCTCCAGTGGTATCTGAGTGCCTCCGTGCTCACCTGGCACTAACAGAGACTTCTGTGCATCATATTGAAAATGAAATGTTTGAGAACGCTGAAGCATGAGATGGCCCTCTATGAGTCCAGGAAAATCACCCTAAATCTTTCTGACTTCCTTGCAGACACTTAGAGTTTTCTGAATTGGAAAATCTGTTATGTCATGTGTCCCCTGGGGTTGAGGTGATTCTCAGGGAGAAAGTGCAAACAAGAGATGCTTGTCTTTTACACTGGCACACCCAGGACGCTGCCTGATGTCCAAGCTGAATGTAAAGAAGAAACTTGTCCTTTCGCACACATCCCTCTAACTTCTACCCAGTGACGTTAACTACGCAAACAGCTCAACTTTGCAAAGGCAAAACATTATTTCAGTATACACAGTGCTGTTTAATGTGCAATCCCTCCGGCTAACACTTGCCAAACTCAGGACTTTTGTCACCAGCCAAAACAGCCCTTCAAGGAAACAAGATTGCTCTATGGTCCTGTCAAAGGCCCCATTCCTCGCATCACAAGACTTAAAGTCACGAGAAAGGCAGGTGTCTGACTGTGGAGTCTAGGGACAGCGTGAATGTGTATGAGGCAAACAGCTAAATGGCATACGGAGGGCATAAAATAGTGAAACTCAAGATGTTCCAGCCTCTTCCAAAGATCCCCGAGGGATAGCAAAACTCTTGTGACGTGAGTTTGGAGTCTGTTTACTTATGCGCCTCATTTCCATTTCTTCTTTCAACTTTTTTTCAAATATTAAACTATAAACAGAAGGTAAAAATCAAGGAGTCCAGAGTGTGGCTCAGAGGTGACCACATATGCAATGCCCTGAGTTTGGACCCCAGCATCCCAAAGTTTTAAAAATAAAATCAGTTCAGAATTTTCTTGATGAAGAGAAAAGAATAATTTTCTTAGAAATGACCAAATTATCTAAAAGCCTTTTTCTAAACTACAGGTTGCCAGACAGAGTAAGAAGATAATGTAAAAGGCTCCTACGACCAGCAAGAAACTGAAGTAAAACTCCCAAGCTTTCCGTGGAGTTTCAGTGGAAACTCCTGAATATTTTTTTTTTTTCATTTTCTGGCTAGGCTGGCCTGGAACTCTTGACCCTCCTGCCTCCACTTCCTAAGTGCTTGGGAATGACAGACTACCACACCCAGCCTGTACTCTTTTTTTTTTCTAATTTGCAACCATATGTCCTTCAGTATAAATATAATTATGTTTATAAGCAAGTTCAGAAAACACTGTATTAGTCATTTGCCTGCTTACAAAAAGAGTTGAAAACTGCATAAGATGTTCAAATAAATAACTGAAATTCAGACAGTTTGTTCTAAAGCCTCTATGGAGTCAGGGTCTTTGCAAAATCAAAGCTAACATGACTGAGAGGTTTTAAAATGTATTTTTAGAAGAACTCTTTCATTCCAGAATAGAAGCCAACAGCCGTTTGGGAGATTGCTTATGTTCTTTTTAGGCTATCTTGATGATATTTGACTTTATATTTCTTATTGATTACTGATTCATTCTTTACACCTTTAGCAATTTCCCCACATCATCTAACAGCTCCAGGCTTCTACATAGAAGCTGCCAGAAGAAAACCAAACGAGTTAACCGTGATATTCTGACCTTGTTAACATTTTTGAGAGGGAATTCTGGAATAGCCGGCCACCTTACCTGTTGTCTCTGCAACTTCACTTCTTTGCGAAGTTGCTCAACCTCCATCTTCAGCTTTTCCTTTTCTGGCAGATCCTCCATGTGAAGGGCAGGCATCTTTGCTTCAGAACTGGGCCCAGGAGTCACTTGTGCAAGGGAGTCACTGGAAGCTCCTAGAACCAGGACGCGTCCCGAAATACGCGCCTGCCCAGGCTACCCGCCCTGCTCATTCCCCCACCCCCTCGCAGGACGTGACTGGCTGGGGAACCTCCGCTCCCAGCTCCCTGGGACCTCGGCTTCCTGCCCAAGCCTGCTCCCGATGGCCTTTCCCAGAGTCCAGGCAACCTCCAGGCGGCTTCTCCAGGCCCAGCAGCCCTGTATCCAGGCAGCTTGGCGAGGGTTAAGTATGAGACATCCTCCTGGCTGTTCTGGGCACGCTGCAGACCCTGCTGGACCACACAGCAGCTCTGGCAGGCCTGTTGCTGGACCCTTGCCACACCCACGGGAGCTGCTGGGTTGGAGACAAAAGCTTTACTTTTGTTCCTTTACTTTTATTTTTTATTTATTTATTTGTGTGTGTGTGTGTGTGTGTGTGTGTGTCCCCGTCCAACTTACATCCGGATTTTGTTTAAAGACAGGAAACGGACACTACTCAACAGGAAATAAAGGTCCTTTACCTCTTCAAGTTTTAAAAATACACAGTATGTTACTTTTCCAAATATGTAGTGGGGAAAGTAGATATTTGAAAGGGAGGGAAGAAGCGCAGTGTGGAACTCAGCTAGGTCTCACAAGTTTCCACCAGAATTGAGTTGACACGTGTCAGTGGTTTGCTAAAGCTTAAATGGCCTTTGACAAATATGCTTGGAGGACAAAAGTAGTTTGAGATAAGAGTGTTTCCTGTTGTTAAATAACTATCAGCATTTTCAATAATACAGTTTTCACTTTTTGCTGGTGGTGGTGGGAGACGTTTTGTAACCCCGAGAAGATAAAAAGCCATGATTAGAAAACTAACTGGGAGTTAAAGCCGCCTCCAGAGTTCCTCCCATCCCCCAAGACTTCATAGTACACATCTACAGGAAGGGGCAAGTTTCTTGCTTTATGTTTTTGAATTCCTGGTGGACTTCCTTTCCTTGATGGAGCCAGGAAATAGCTTTCCCTACTTTCTAGAAAGCAATCTTCATGGAACTGCGGCCTTGGATAGCCAGGAAAGAGTCTTTGGGAAATATTAAGGTGCAATGTCAACTTTGTTCTCTTGTTGATAATGCTCGAAGATGAGAGGAAAAAAAAATAATGTAAATGTAGGAAACCTACCTTTGCAATAGAATACTCCCTATGTTTCCCCGAGACAACTTCCCAACTAATAGTTAAATTTGGATGAAGAGTGGAGGTATTAACTGAATATTTCAGGATACTCGATCTCAGGTATGGAGTTGTTTAGTACACACAAGCATTGTGTGGTTTCTCACCAGGCTCCACCCACTGCCCTCACTGACTATATTAAGATGAAAAGAACAATGGGCTATTTAATAAGTGATCTTTGGTAGTCCTTCCAACTCTTCCTCGAGCCAGCAATGAAAAGTCACTTAAAATTTTCTGGGTTTTGTTTTCCAGCTTTAAAAATATGAATCAGGGAAATGGGAGAGTGGTTTCATGTCTCAAAAGGTGACTAAAAGTGATCAATCTTTTTTGAGTTTTCAAGATTTTAGCATTTATTAATTCAAATGTTTTGATTTATGAATAAAAGACACAAATCAATGGCATAAGAACACATAACTGGTGGTAGCCACTTGTTTTCTAAATTTTAGGTACTTTTCTTTTTTCCTTCTATAGCATTCCAGTTTATCATTTGCAGACTTTGTTTTTCAGGAGTGTGTGCTAAAATTTTCCAACTTAGAAATTTTCAACTGGTTTCTTGGCTAACAGGAATAAGTTTGACTGTAGTTAAGATTGGTGGCAAGCTGTTCTTTGGCAAAGACCCAGCAAGGCCCTCTGTACTACTGTCTCAAACATTACATTTAAAAATTAACCAATGTAGATTGAGAAGTCAGTGTTTGCTCTGGTAGTCTATGCATTGCTATTGTTATTATTCTCACTGTAAAAAAGATTATCATGTGGTTATTATTATTAGCAAGTTATTTAATATGCCTTAGTTTCCATATCTTCAAGTACTACTAATAACCATAGAGAATGGATGTTGCAATTGAACTAGAAACTATTTAACATATGGTGTATAATATAGGTTTAGTATGCAATAATTTGTCTTACCAAAATCATAAGGCATTAATGTTTGGATTTTACTAATAAGTAAGTTATTTACTGACACAGCAATAACATTCTCATGATACTATCTGTAAAATAACTAAGTACATTAATTATAGAAGATCATCCTAAGCTCCTTGGAAGCATACACAAAAATGAACAAATATAAATAAATAGCAAGATGCATCTACTTTCTTAGACTTATCTTTGTTCATAGTATTCAGTTTGTATTTCTAAGGACCTTAGAAAACCAAGGCATACTTTTAAAAACATTGGGAATGATTTTACCTTAATTGACTGTAGAAAGGCAGTGATGTGTCTGAGGTAAAGACACAATTTTATGGACAACTGAAAATTATCCTTACATATTTTAATATTGTCACTTTGGTCATTTCCTCTTAACATTTTTCAACCATTTATGCACATGATCTAGAGACTGATTCTAAGAACAACCATATCAATCTTTTTTTTCCATAAAGAAAATGTTTACATGTTCCACTTTCTGTATTTGAAATATCAGGATCTTCCGGACTTAGAGTTGGGCCAGCTGGTGAAGTTTTGCTTATTAGTAATCAGTCAAGACAAACTCACATCTGTCTGAAGTGCCAAGTTTTTGTCTTAAATTTTCTATTCCTTAAGTTTAAAAGGTTGACTAAAAATAGCTTAAGTAAGCTGGTGAAAGTAAGTTAAATGAATGTGGGCTAAAGTAATTAGGTCTTACACCAAAATGAAGTAAGTTGGTTAAGAAAATTAAGGTAGATATCTGACTTAAATAATAAAGTAGAATTATTTGGGCCTATAAATTTCTTCCTTGAGAATCAGCTAGTGGATGCAGGGTTGCATATTTATAAACATATTGGTTAGTGAGCATTTTCTTCAGTATGTGAGGCTTAAATTAGAGAGTTTATGTATTAATCTATATTTTTCTTTTATTCTCAGACAATTCACAGTGTTATATCTTTTTTAAAATAAATTAACCTAAGCCTTTAATCCCAGCATGCGGGAGGCAGAGGCAGGCAGATCGCTGTGAGTTCAAGGTCAGCCTGCTCTACAAGAGCTAGTTCCAGGACAGGCTCAAAAACTACAGAGAGACCCTGTCTCAAAAAACCAAAATAAATAGATAGATAGATAGATAGATAGATAGATAGATAGATAGATAGATGATAGATAGATAGATAGATAGACAGATAGATAAATTAACCTAAAAACAATGGAATACTAAGATTCCATTATCGCACAGCATTTTCAAAAATGTCTTGTTGTTCTTTGGTTTTAAGTGGTAAAATGGTGAAGTAACTTTAAAAAATTGGGAGAGAGATTTGTAGACATCTGACTTTAAGTACTGAATCTGTTGTCCAGAAAAGACCTCTGGTAAGGAACTGCTCATGTATCCTCATAGAGGTGGCCCATCAGCGATGTTCAGAAGGACTTTTATTTGTTTGACTGGTTTTTCCTCTGGCTATTTCTGTTGTTGCTGTTGTGTTGAAGACACAACTCGATTTTTCACACATGCTAGACACGAACTCTCCCTATCAGCTATATAGCACCCAGAGTAAATAAACTTTAAAAAATATTTTTGTTAAAAAATAGTTAAGTTTGTATTGGCTAATTCAAATGTAGTGATAATTTCATATTTAAATTCTGTGCATTATTCCATCAGAAGATTATTTACAGGGTAGTTTGTCTGTAATATATAGTCATACCATGAAAAAAATCATAGGTATAGCCAGAAAGAAACTTTCATTAAGCATCTCATAACCATTTGGGCAATATTTATAGAAATGTGTCTGATAAATAGACTAGGGAGATGATGTAGCTGGTCAAAGTGGATGTGACCCACACCTAAGGACTGAAATTCAGATCACTAACCCCATTTGAAAACCAGAAGTGGCGGAGCATGTTAATAATCTGTGACTAGAGGTTGGGAGGAGTGGGGGACAGGGCAGAAATAACTGGGTTCCTGAGCTTCCTGGCCAGCCACTCAGTCTAGCCAGTTGAGAAGTTCTGAGTTCAAGGAAGACTCCATCCCAAAAAGTGAGGTAGCTATACACTTGTGCAATAATGGTACCACAGCTGTGGGAGTAAACAACTGTACTGTGTTTGTACTAAAGACTGACTCTACGGGAGGAAATTTGTACCTGGAATGTAAATCTTTTTAATAAAAATCCTGTGGCTGGGGAGGTGATAAATTCTGGGGAAAATTTAATATTATTATTTAGCTAAACTCTTATAATGTCAAACTGCCTTCTAAAAAAATTTTATGTTCATAGACAAATGATGCTCTCAGTCTGGATCAGATAATCCACTTGCTAGTCGAAGGCAATGAATGAAGTGACTCGTGGCTGTTCAAGAATCTGAAAATAAATAAAGCATAATTTCTTACTCTCAAGAAAGATATCCATGCTGTCCTCTCAAAGGCTCACAAAATGTGAGCAACGTGGTGTGGAAAGAGTGAGAGAGGGTGACTGCATATGCCATCTTTTGATCAAGGTGCAGTACTTAACAGCACACACTTAGTGTAGCTGCAGCACTGAGGCTCAGTGCCAACGCGCAGGCCAGCGTGGCCAGAGCAGCAGCTCCAGGGGCCCTATTGGTGGACTATTGGCTACTGATCGATTCTAGGAGGAAAGGTATGGTTTTCAGTTATCTCCCCACTGGTAATCCAGGTGGGCTTCATTGGATTTCCATACCTGTGATCTGACAGATGGCTCTGATTAAATTCAGTGGGTCACAAAATGAAACATTAAGACAGGGATTTGAAAAGGGACTTGGATATTGAGTGTTGGGAACATGAGAAAGAAATGAGACAGTGTATGGAGAAAATAATCAGAATATACTGCATACATGTACAAAACTATCAGAGAAATAGCTTAATTAACAACAAAATACGGTGAAGATTGATAACAGAAGATACCTAGTGTTGACCTCTGGCCTCCACACACATACAGGCACACATATACTACACACATACACACACTAACACACACAGTCACACACATATATACAGAAAAGCAACCATTTGCACTTTTAAACTCTAAAAAACATGATCTTGAAATAAAAATTCTCAAATTTCCCATTTTATTTTAAATTATTTTCCAAATTAATCAAGTTTGTTGTTAAAAATCTATCTTTATAAAAACACCAAAAGAAGTTCTATGCTACAGTAAAAAAATAAAAATACTATTTTTTGGAACAGTGTTCTGACCATATTTTATTTTGTATGTTTTCAAAAACACTTTTTTCTGCTTCTCTTTCGTTGGAAAAAATAAAATAGGTTACATCCCAAATTGTGCCTTCTGAAACCATAAAAATAAATAACAGATTGGTTATTAAAATGATGGCTTCTTTAAGAAAGGTATTTTAACACATATTTGATTTACTCTTGATTCGATTGTATATTTTGGAGTTTGCTAAAGCAATCCCATGGCAGCTTCTAGGGATTCGTGCTTATTGCTCATAGCCACACACGTGTGCTTCCTCTTTAGAAAGAGACGCCTTCAAATCACAGAATGGCCTGAGTCTGGTGGTCTAAACAACCCACAAATGTTTGTAATTCACTTTATCAATGAGTATCCATCTGCAAAACTGTTTCTGAGCACTTTAAAATCTTATCACAAGTAATTAATAATTATTATTGCTAAAGTTAACTAGTTTTCACATATTATGAAATATTTACATTATTTCTTTAGGAACTGATGCACCTTGAGATCAATTTTTTTAAATTTGACTAAAATCAAAACAATCTAAATAGTAAAAGAGATGCTTTCCCTTCTTTTTCTCCCAATCTTCTTCATCTTCACCCTCTTCCTCCTTGTTCTCCTTCATCTTCTCTGTCTTTTGTAAATCTTGAACTTACCTCTGTACTTACACCTCAAAGTATAAGTAACTCAAAAGATAGACTGTGTAAGTATTCATTCTTACTAATGCACCTGCAGACTTTGTACAAGAGCCAAGTAAGGAGGCATTTTAGGAGGTTTGGGTGTTGTTCTTTTTCTTTTGTCTTTGCCTCCCTCTGTATTAGCCAGTTCTTCTTAACCTAGTGCCCCTAGCCCTGAAATGACAGATTTTGAAGAAAACAGTCATTGTCAGTTACAGCTGTGCAGTCTGGGGGAATAGTCACTGCTTCATTTCCTTCTTTCTGGATATCTTTCTCTGCAGTCCTTCCCTTTGATTTCTTGCCTACTCAAAATTCATCCCACAATATGTATTTTTAATCAAAAATGAATTTATCTGCCTGCCGTAAGGGTTCTGCCTTGTCTAATTTAAACACTTGACAAGTACTGTACTTTCCTGTCCTTAATTAGATTAAATATTAATGAAGTCAGTTTAATTCTAGAAACAATTTATTATTAGGTTGGGCAGTTTTAAAGATTAAGAGGCTTGGGGAAATTATGATATAGCTTTGAACTTAAGACTACAAATTATGTAAAGTAAAAAAATATTAGATGACTTCAGAGGTACATAAAAATAATCTTGATGGAGTAGAAGAAATTGTCTCAGAACAAAACAGCTTTCAAAGGTCTAAAATGGAGTGTAGAGGTATTTCAGGTGTGGGGACCAATGTAACCAAATTTTACTTGGAAGATCAAGGCAGCCTGTTAGCTAGTCATTATCTTTACAGGAACTCTACAGACATCACAATGATGCATTTTATTAAGCCTTCTGTGTTTCTATTTCTGAGCTAAGAGAACATAAATACCCAAATAAAGATCACTCCTTATTCAAAATTCCTAATACAATAGAAGAGCAGGGGTTATATAGGCTTCAAAATCAATATAAAGTTGCAGGATAGAAATCACATGTGACAATTTAGAGTATGTTTTGCATATTATAAAATATCATAACAAATTAGAAAGAAAAGGAAATATGGAACACTTTGTTAAATAAACACTAACTCAGGTGGAAAACAAGAGATAGACTTCAATCCAGTAAATACTTACACAAACTAATATGATGGAGAAAGAGACTGAGGAAGGTGTATGGAAAGGTGGGGGTTGGTGGGATGGGGTTTTGTCTTCTAAATAGGAAAAAAGTGCAAATGGAGACTGCACACTCGTCACCCAGTCACCCAACCTGAGCAATCAAACAGAAACTATATGAATTACAACACTGTTTGACCAATGGTTCAGGCGTATTTCTAACTAGCTCTTACGTCTTTCTCCTATAGCAGCTACATGGTGTCTTTCCTCCTCTGTCTCTGCTTGGATTTTCTACCTGGCTATAATCTCCCTTGCCATAAGCCCAAGCAGCTTCTCTATTAATAAATGGTCATAAAACATATTCCCAGCACACAGAGGGGAATCCCACATCATCTCCCCTTTACTATCTAAATAAAAAGGAAGGTTTTAACATAGTAAAATGGCACATAAAAAAACAGGTATCAAGCAAGAATTCTACTTAACAATATTTAGTCTATTTGTATCTGGCAAAATTAAAGAAAATATTCTATCATCTGTTTTAATCTTTGTGAGTCTTAAGTTTCATATTTACCTTTTATCATAACTAAGGAAAACTATAACTACCTGTCTTCAACTCCATCAAAAACTCAGAAGGATATAATATTACCTAAGTAAACAGGAAGTGCATTGTAAGCAACTTTCAAAACTAGAATTGACAGAGATATCTTGTTGTCTGGACAGTCACCCAAAGTTCTTCTGTAATGTTGTGGCATCCAGCTTCAGCCTGTAGACCCATAGTATCTGGCAGACTTTTTCATGAAGCAGGAAATTTGAAAAGCTGTTTTGCCTAAATTGGCAGTTTACCAGCCACTTTGTTCTGTGTCCTGCAGAATGTCTGGCAGACTCTTTCATGAAGCAGGAACCCTGAAGGGCTGTCTCACCTTCTTTAGGCAAGTTTAGCAGTCATTTTTTCTGTGGGTCCCGCATGTCCAGTCTATACAGCTTACCATCAAGCAATCCAGGCAAAAGCAGTTTCTTTCTCAAATGGCTAGCCTTGTCACATTGAAGGCAAACTTCATAACGAGTTTCATCAATGCCCATCAACCTCTCTGAAGTAATTGGTGCTTCCAGAAGCAGACACATCTCACTACCAAGAAAAGTCTAAATTCTTAAAACATTTTAAATGCCATATTCTGTAAGTCTTTGAAGTGTTGAAGATTATCTACCTAATTGAAATATATCTCTGTATACCTAGAAACCTAACTAACATGACTACAAGTTTTACTATTATAAATGACTATCTATTAATCACTAATTTTTAATTATACATTATATTTTTAAATGAACTGCATAAGCATAGTACCTTAAACAAGAGTAGAAATATACATGTAACGAAATTGACCTTAAATTTGTATCAATAAACCAAAGTCCATACCAAAGTAAAGTATTCATTTCTGTATCACATCCCCCTTTACATGCAAACAAACATTTGTAAACAATCATTTTGCGAATTTGGGCATATTTTTTTCTAAACTGCTTCCTGCTGTTTGTTGGGCAAAGTATTTTAAGGGTTCGTGGAGGTATTGTTCCACCAAACCGTATTTGCCTGGAGAGAATCCATAGGTTCTCATCCTCTGTGGAAACAAAAGCAGAACCTCTTTTCCAAAGTAATATATCCTTTGACTCAAATTTTGAAGTCAAGGTATTTTTAAAATATATATGTTGGTTTAGCTTAGTAGCTCCGAGAATCAAATTTTTTCAGCAGTTAATTCATTAGCAGCCAAAAAAATCTGCAAATAATCCAGACTCTCTGCGTATATTCCATCTTTATATGGCTTCTTTATTTTTTAATCTATTACTTTTAATTATTATCTTTACTTCTTTAATCTATGACCATCTGTAATCTTTTATATTACTTTTACTGTCTCTTTAAAGACTTTGCTTTATTTTTTAAAACTATTTCTTTCAATAACTGTCTGTACCCATTTTATTTTTTTCTCAATCCTATGTACATTTTTAAAACACACTATGACTCTTTCAGAGGTTTATTTTTGTCTTATCTGTCTTTATTGCAAATTTGTAATCCTTTGTTGACCCCTGTTTTAAACTCTTAAGCAGGCGTGGCTAGGACCAGAGTCGCTTTACCTGTTGGTTCTACCATCCTTGATTTTCCAACATGGCAGAGGTTCATTTACCACCAGCTCTGGGAGCAGTTGGCCCACCAAGTAACTTGTAGCATGCTGCCCACAATCCCCATTCAAGTACTCTGTACCAGGACCTCTCAAAAGAGTCTTTAGTGCCACAAACACGAACCAAGAAGCATTTCTTAAAGGAGCCTCACATCTGCTTGCCACCAGCAAACAGAGCCTATCTGTGTCTGTTTCATGTTTTATGGGTCTAGAAACCCTCTTTTTTTAAAATTGTTTTTAGCTTTTTTAGGTCCTGTGTAGATCCATGCCAGATGGTAAGAGTCATTAAAAAAGAAAAATAAGGAAGTGCTGTGGAATAATGCTCTTATACCCTGTAAAGATTTGTCACTTGTATTGGTTTAATAAAATGCTGATTGGCCAGTAGCCAGGCCGGAAGTCTAGGCAGGATAATGGACTAGGAGAAATCCGGGAAGCTGAAAGGCCCAGTCTGCAGTCACCAGCTAGATGCTGAGTCATCAATTTGAGAATGCCTCACTGAATAAAGTACCAAGACATGTGGCTAACCATAGATAAGAATTATAGGTTAATTTAATTTGTAAGAGCTAGTTAATAATAAGCCTGAGCTAATAGATCAACAGTTTATAATTAATATAAGCCTCTGTGTGTTTCTTTGGGATTGAATGGCTGCTGGACTGGGTGGGATAGAAACTCTGTTTACAGAAAAGTAATTTCTTTTCAGAAAAAAATGATGACATTGTGTAATTTACCTGGAGTCTTATGACATAAGGTGTTATAAGTGAAGACCTGCACGGAGGATGTTGGTGTCTTTAGCAGATGATATATCTGCCAGTTTACTCCTCAGATTCTGTTCTAGTTTCCTTGTCTGGGAGAAAAGGGTCGGATGAATAGCAAAGGGTATGTGTTGAGTATTTCCTACGATCTAGTTGGAGAGCACTATGCTGACTTCAGAATGTCTGCCAGAACCAATAGTAGGCAGTTTGCATTCTGTCTCCAAAACGATGGCCATTGCTTTGCATTGGAGGATTCTGATAAGTGAAGCATTCAAAATTTACTGTCTATGTGATATGACAATAAGGAAACAATGATAACAAAATAGTTTGGCTTGGTTAATGACACTTGTCATTTCCCAGAGAAGCAGAGACAAGATGGAAGCATCATTTTCTTTCCTGTGGTTTGCCTTCATCATGTTGTGGAGATGGAATGGAACGGCTTGTAACTTACAACATTTTGAAATGGTTTTTGTTTGGTTGGGGTTTTTTGTTTGTTTGCTTGCTTTTTTTGTAATTCATTTTCCAATTATATTTCCTAGCAAACAGTTATTGGGTCTCACCATGTGTCAGACAATATAAGCTGAGTGTTTTAATCACATAATTTCAACTCCATGAATTTAGGAACCAGAACCTGTATTATCTTCATATTCTTAGAGGAGAAAGGGTGCTTTAGAAAAATGGATGAAAGCTGGTCCCGCAGCAGAGTGACACAGAGTTCCCTGTCTCCTAACCATGTGTTTATAACTTTCTACTCTGTTACTGGCTAAATTCGCAGTGTTCTCTGACCATAGAATGAACTTAATCCAGTTGGCAGCTAGCACTCTGGAAAAAAGTCACATCATTATTGACAGTCAGAACTGGGTAGGGATGTAGATGGTGTTGTGTTAACAGTACCCTTATTGATTAAATGAGGGAGAAAGAGAAACAAGCATTAAAGTTTCAATAATAAAAAATATTTATGAATTGTTTCTTGCCGAGATAGATTATCTGTGTTTCAAAGTAAGACTTCCTAATGCTATAAGCATGTGTAATGTTGAGAATAATATATGCTGAATTATAAAGATCTAGATAGAATATGATTAATATTGGCAGGAAAGGAAAGAAATATAAAACCATTCAGGCAACTCAAAATACACTGTTTCTAAAGGATTCATCGATATTTACTGTTAATTATGTGTTAGACCTTGTGCTAAATACTTCAAAAATGTGAGTATATACTATTGCATCTTCATTTTTATTAAAATTTAAAGTTTATAAATTTGAACAACATATGCAAATTTAATTATATAGGAATTTGCATGATCATTAAAATTTTAAATATTCTAAAATCCCCCACCACCTATGAAATCACACATCCTCCTTTGAGCTCCTTGAAGGGATTTTTGTCCTCTGGGACCCCCTTCACTAGAGGATCCTCTCCAGATCTTTCTTCAATATAGTCCCTTACTTCTTCACAACATTTGGAAACCTAAGAGGAAGGAGACAGAGATAACTCAATTGTTTTAAAACAGAATTCTACAGACTTCAGAACTATTTATTATAATACATTTCTGTGTTGCATCTTTTAAAAGAAGAATGACTCCATCTGCTCTCTGCCAGCACACATATACTTTTCAGGACAGAAAACAAATCATCCCCAGGTTTCCCTTCCCGTTGTCTCCAGAGGATAGAAACTAACCTTTCCCTTAATGGTCCCTAATGGACACTGCATTGTCAAGGCAGGGAGGACCTAGGGATCAGAGCCCATCTGGAAATACAAGTGAGGAATTTCACCAAAGTAAGTCTTCCTCCTCTTCCTAAAAGTATAGTGTAAAGATGGAAGAGAATGCACAGTTGTTAAATCGATGGCTTATTATCAGTGTTGGATTGTTGGAAGTGCACACATGCACCTTTAAATTCAACTACAGTGAGTCTTCATTCCAGTGTACAGCATGTGCTCTCGGAGGTTAGTGACTACAGCTGTTTGTTCAGTATATTCCAGGCATCTAGAACTGAGCCTGCACTTAGCTGTTGCTCAATAAGCAAATGTGTGCTGAACTTAATCGTAGTTTATTTATAAAATTGTTCCTCGTTTATTTATACCTTTGTAGTTACAATTTAGAAACAACCAGTCTTCAGTGCTTTGTCTATATAGGTAACATGCACAGGTATGTATTCAAAAGAGTTCAAATTATTCATGACTTTTAGCCTCAATTTGATTTATTGTCAATTGATGTTTTTTATGACAGTAATATAGATGTACTGTATTTTTGAAAGTGCAGTTATATAAATTATTTAATGCTTCTTCAATAAAATTTTATGCCATAGACATATATACACATACATGTGCATCATATATATATATATAAATATGATGCGAGGAGATGAAGTAGCCATTGAAGGCGACTTTTACCCTGAGGATTCCTCATAATCAGGATTAACACCATGATGAAAGAACCACTAGCGCACTCCTTTGCTTTTTTCAACAGGTAAGGACACACTGAAATGACACTACCTAGGAATGAGGGAACAGGCTCTGACTTTGAACCAGCACAGTTCAAAGACTGTAGAATATAACAGCAAAATGATTTGCCATTGGGGTGAAGCCATGCAATCTGTGCTGTTCTCTTACAACAGTCAGGATAGACTAAAATAGCAAGTGTGTTAGTGGGAAGTGTGTCCGTGTGTGTAAATCTAGAACAAAAAAAGAACGAATCTATACCAGAGGACATAGGAGAAGAAAAGAGGACAGGAAAAATAGCGAGCTTCACAGTATATCGGTATTTAAACTTCCGAAAGCAAAAATATTAGGAGTAGTGTGGAAAGGTGGAAGGTAGTATATGTCATGTTAAACCCAAATAAAAACTCCTGGCTGATTAATAAAGCCCAAAACAACCAAATTGTTGTCCAAAGGATGCTCAGAATCTTGTGAATAAGATAAGGACTTTAGCCTGTCTGCTGTGTGTTCTGTTGTGCTTCTTATCTTTATTCCAAAAACAGGCTTTGCCTGCATGGAAATAGTAACGGACAGTTGGAGGCAATTATAAAAGAATAAAAATCTTAAATTTATTTGCTTAGGAATAAGGTTTGAGCAGTACATGACAAGAATATATACTTTTTCACATGTATTCCATATATTTGATATGATATGCTGTTATCACTTATGGAGGAGGTGTTGCTCTATTGACTTTTGTAAATTAAGCTGCCTAAAGCCCATATCTATGCTTCTGGACATTCAGTCAAGGTTTGGTGAAAGCTTCCTGTTCCTTTTTCCTTTCTACTTCATTTAATGCAGAGACTCTGGGTCACCATTCTCAAGAGCTATCAGATGCTTTTAGGAGAAACCAGTGAGTTCGTTTGGCTGAAATCATCTTTATTTGCAAAGAAAGAATGGAGCATACTTATTTGCTACTACCAGAACAGGGCTGGAGAGGATGAGGTCATACTTTAAAACACATCAACAACATAAAAATACTGCATAAAATGAAGAGGAATCCATGAACTAAAAGGAAAATAACCAAATGCCTCACTGCCTTGCTCCATTTGAATGTATGGGTAAAATACAGTCTCTGTCTCATAATCTACTCTATTTTCTTCCAGTTCTTTTTGTAAAAGTCCGAAATATTTCTTAGATAAGTGCTTATACAAAAACAGGCAAAGGGCTACACTTGGGCAAGGCACAATAGTTTTCCCACACCTTAACTTAGAGTATAACTCTTGAAATAAATTCAATTCTTACCTTTCTTTATCTCTGATTGTGTTTGTCACAAACATTTTAATTGTAAGTACATTTAACTGTTTCAGTATGTATAAAATACAATAGGAAGACTTGATGTCTGTCCACGTTGTCCCCTCCAATGATTGAGTGAGAATACCCACTTACCATCGCTCTTTCCAGTGTCACTTCTTTCTTGAGCTGGTCTACTTCCATCTTCAATTTGTCCTTTTCTGTCAGGTCCTCAATGTTGATCACCGGCATATTCTGTCTGTTATAAAGGTGGAATGTTGGCATACACACATGAACTAGAGCCCACCCCTCTGCTTTGTACTTACCAGGGAAGCTGTTGTTGGCTTTCTTTTAAATCACCTATCGTAACCAGCTTCTCATGAGCACACACTCTGAACACTGCTCTTGCTGCATGCAAGGCTTGGGATTTTAAAACTTCATAATCATCCCTAATATGATTAAGGTTAAGCATTTGTCTTCCAACACCTGTCAGTACATTTGAGGGGAGGGATCTGTTCAGTTGGCATATTATATAAAGCACTTACACTTAAAGCCCCTACTTTCTTCTGGCCTCTTGCACATTCTGAACTTGTAGTTTTTAACTCTCATCTCTAGGGTCAAAACTGTCCACCAAGTAATGCTATTTAGTTCAGTCAGAGGTCGTTCAGAGGACTACACATTAATCCTC
This sequence comes from Ondatra zibethicus, assembly GCA_004026605.1. Classification (NCBI taxonomy): domain Eukaryota; kingdom Metazoa; phylum Chordata; class Mammalia; order Rodentia; family Cricetidae; genus Ondatra; species Ondatra zibethicus. The sequence continues at coordinate 63,028 of PVIU01007345.1, forward strand.
AGATTGCTCGAGTATTTAATCTGGTATTAAAAGAGAACTATTTATAAAGAGTACCGATATGAATTTATCATAGAGAATGTCTTGAAATGTGAACCAATGAAACTGAGATATAGCAAATAAACTTATTCAGAAATAAGCTATTATAAAATTGAGAAGTAACTTTCAACAATACCTGGGATTTATAGGTGACTGCTGCAGCACACTAAGCAGCTGTTTTTGAGCAGTTAGAACCTGTTAGAGGAAGCATATTGATTTTGATCTAGCATGTAATTTGGGTGAGAAGAATTGACTCTTGTAGCAGACTTTCTCCTACTTAGACTCATGGATAATGGAGAAGATGGTTTGGTGACTGTTGCTATGGCCATGAAATTACTTTTAAAATGTACGACATTGTGTCTGTCCTCTGTTTCTCTCCTTTGCATCTATATTTCAATCTCCATGCGAAAATATATTTATTAAATGTGGACATATTCAGATCACCCAGTATTTCAGACATTACTACGTTGTACATCTACAGGAAAACACTCTGCTAAGCAACATCACAACAACTGACATATCTCCCTGTATGTATGTGGTATTTTCTATCCAAAACACTTGGGGAAATATTATGTGCTTCCTAGTCTCACGAGACTGTGCCCTTCTCTGAGCAAGATGTAATTTATGCACATTTTAGTGAAAATTTTCTGCATATGCAGCACAGAGATAGATAGAACAAAGCAACCAACGATGCTACCTGAGTCCATTGTTGCCTGTGGGGTTTGTTTTCTCATGCTGCTCTTTAAAAACACAACACAACAATAAAGAATCAATTCTGTCAGATGTTCATTTGGCAAGTGAAAGCCCATGCTCAATTTTATTGCCATCACCCTCTCACTCTTTACAGTGTCTGTAAAACCTCAAACACTCCCATGCATTTTACCTGCTGACACTGCTGGCTGCACAACTTTCCCCATGTCGGCTGTAAATGCTACAGTATGTCTAAGAAGCACTTCAGTGTGTATTATTATCACAGTTTGGTGTGGGAAATCCTTCCATCTATGCTTTTATTGGTTGATGAATAAAGCTGTTTTGGCCAGTGGCTTAGCAGAATATGGCAAGGTGGGAGTTCCAAGCAGATAGAGAAGGAGAGAGTAGGCAGAGTCAAGGAGAAGCCATGTTGCTGCCCACTGGAGACAGACACTGGGGACAGAACTTTACCCAGTAAGCCACAGCCACATGATGATACACAGATTAATAGAAATGGGTTAATTTAAGATATAAGAATTAGCCAGAAATACACTTAAGCTATTGGCCAAACAGTATTGTAAATAATATAATTTCTGTGTGATTATTTTGTGTGAATGAATGGCCTCCACCAACAGATAACTATTAAGGCTTACACAAGATAGGCCACCCTTAATTAAAATAAATTTGAAAAGAATTTTGACTTAGTGGAACTAGGATAGGTCTACCAATTGATTTTCTCTGTTCCAGGAAGTTCTAGTGTATTACTAAAAGCAAATAACCATCTTCTGGTACTTGCTAATTGCATGATTTTGACCAATTACTAAACCTGTGACTTATTTACCTAGAAATACAGATAAGGACTATGTAATAGCTTGTATAATAGAATAAGCCTTCGCTATGTGTTAGCCATGCACCTCCAAATTCTTAGACTGCACTTTCTTATGTGGCATTCATATCTGCTACAGAGCTCTATACATGCTCTTAAATATATCATGTGCACATAATTTTATACATGCTCTTAAATATATCATGTGCACATAATTTTATACATGCTCTTAAATATATCATGTGCACATAATTTTATACATGCTCTTAAATATATCATGTGCACATAATTTTATACATGCTCTTAAATATATCATGCGCACATAATTTTATACATGCTCTTAAATATATCATGTGCACATAATTTTATACATGCTCTTAAATATATCATGCGCACATAATTTTACTCCTTTAATATCACGTATATACTACTCTTGTCCCACCCAGATCTCCTTTCTTAGGTCGAGGTACTCATCCACCAATAGATGCATGTATTGACTGTTATGAACAGACCTTTGGCCCAAGATGGTCCTTAGCTGTCAAAATCTCTTTCCCTGGTTACACCTAGAAAATTATATTCTTGAGGCTATATCAGATAGCTACAGAATATGGGACCATAACAACACAATGCCCTTGTGTTGACTGAAATCTTGATTGTAACCGAAAAGTTTCTAGAGTTCCCGAAACATAAGGGTGATGATAGACTTATTTTGAATAAATTCTGCCCTTCCTATTTTCCTAGCTCAACTAAAGATTCCCCACGAGTGCTTACCTTTGATAAATCAATCAGCTGACCTAGAAAGCAGCATCTGGGCTCTGCTACTAGGATGTCCAGTACCTTTCAGAAGTTTAATTCTGACCATTTCCCATTATTCTGCTTATTGTTTGCTAGAATGAAATCAAACATACTGATAAAGTTACTGCCCCATATTACATTGACCTGTGATCAAAAGGGCATGTTAATTATCTAACACCATTTTTAATAGAAGATTTCTTAACTCTATGTCTAAGATGAAAATATTTTTATTTTAGAGAACAGCCTTAGACAATTTTAGAAAGCTTTCAAATTGAAGGTCCTAGTTCTCTCTGGAAAACAACCCAGAGACTTCCATACAAAATGCAGGGATGACAATTTCAATCTCCAGGACACTGAGTTACACAAGAAACAGCTTACATGCATGGGGATGGGCTTTCAAATGTCAGAGTTACACAGAAACTAAGGGTTTAAGGGATCCAGACACAGCTGGAAAGGGCGTTCAGTGGATAAAGGCACTTGTCACTTAGATGGACAACCTGATTTCAATCACTAGGATGTAAATCTCCATACATATGCTCACACCCACCCACCCCCAAATAAATAAATGTAGTAAAAAATTAAAGAATATATGTGTATATATAATAATAATATAATAAAAATAATAAGAAAGAAAGAATATATAATTAAAGAATATATGTGTATCTTTTATACATTTTATCTTTTATATACATATATTCTTTATATATATTCTTTATTTTTTAAGATAGATAGATAGAGTTTCTTCTACTTTATTCTCTGACCATCTTCCAATGACACAATACTTAAGTCTAGATTCAAATGTCCATAATCATATAATGATAGGCTGAAAATCTGAGCTTTCAATATTCATGTTTGTCCTCTGGTCTGGGGTAGATGCTACTCCTATACTTCTTCCAAATCAATATAAATGCATAAGTTGTTTGTTTATACTCAAGAATTACCTAAAAGTACAGTTGAAAATTGATAACAATTTTTATGTTATGGCACCTCTCCACAGAGCCCAGTAAGATAATGGCTACAGCTTATGGAGATGGAGGACCACACCCCAGCTACGAAGATGCTTGCTGTTTTTCCTTTTCTTCCATCATGAGCCATCAGAGGATGCAAGTTGCAAAGGCAAAGCAGAAACAAGCAAGAGGAGGGAAAAGTTCAAGAGTTCTACCATCTGTGGAGACTGGTTCTTAATGAAAGAAATCCTGCCCTCTAGGGGAAAGATTTTTTTGAAACTAGTCAAGTTGTCTATTATGCGTTTCATCAGTTTTTCTAACAGGGTCTCAAGACCCTGATACATAAAATGAACTATCCCACTTCCAGACAGGTTGTTAATAAAATGGCAAAATATACATAGGCAAAACATATTTATGGTTATTTCAATCTTGAGTATGAGTTCATTTACAATTAAATAAAAAATACATGTCATGATTATTATATACATTAAATTTTACAATAATAAATACTTTCAAGAAAAAGAAGACCATGGTACAATAATGTTCTACTCTATTAGAAAATTATATCACCCATTATAGTCATGAGAATTATACTCAGCACATGTCTTCAGTGATTTTGCACATTAGATATTAGATACTCACATTGGAAACACGTGAGTCACACACATCATGACATCACATCTCAATAAAGTTTTTTTGTTTGTTTTAACTGAAAAAATTTCCTGTCTTAGTTAGTGTTTCTGTTGCTGTGATGAAATACTATGACCAAAAGGCAAGTTGGGGAGAAAAGGGTTTATTTGGCTTACATTTCAGCTTTGCTATTCATCACTGAAGGAAGTCAGGACAGGAACTCAAGCAGAACTGGAACCTGGACATAGGATTGATACAAAAGTCATGGAGGGGTGCTGCTTACTGGTCAATGGCTTAGCAGAGTAAAGCCAGGCAGGAAGTCTGAACAGAGATGGAGAGAGAGTAGGCGGAGTCAGAGGCACCATGTAGCTGCAGAAGAAGATTTAAGCTGGAACTTTACCTGGTGGGCCACAGCCACGTGGCGCTACAGAGATTAATAGAAATGGCTTAATTTATGAAATAAGAATTAGCCAAGAACACACCTAAGTTAATAGGCCAAGCAATGTTTTAATTAATAAAGTTTTTGTGTGATTATTTTGGATCTGGGCGGCTGGAAAACAAACAAGCAGCCCCTGCCTACAGAAATGATTCAATTATAAAGGATGGTCAGATATGTGCTCTGTGGGATGACCTAAGGGACAGGAGACAGGAGGCTAGCAGGTGGGAAGAAAGTTCTGGGGGAAAAAATGCCTTGACTAAAGCTTCTGCACAGCTGATTGACTCACTGGTAATTTAATGACAGTAGAGGAGGTGGAAGGTTGTAGATCCAGAGCCTAATTACAATCTACCGAGGGTTATCTTTAGTCACATTAATTGCTATCCTTGTTCACCTTTGTGTTTGACCTCATACAATTGTGACTAACAGATGAAGAGTTTTGCAATGGGTTAACTTGACAGACCACTGTCTTTCACCAATAAAAGGCTGACAGTTACCAGGCAACCATCCAAATGTGTCCTAGAGATTTCTCTGCTTAGTTGCAATCTGCCTAACTGTTGCTGTCACAGACACACTCCAGAAGTGTCTTGATTGGTGACATTTTGTTTTGTTACCCTAACGTTTTTGTGAAACCATAATTATTTATTTGGGTTAATTTTGCTCCTTTTTGGAACTTGGCCTTCCCCTGACTTAGTGTAAGGTTCACTTATTATTTATTTTGAGGTGGTTATTTAGGGTTCTGTTTCTTAGGTGGTTTTTCAGTTTTGATTTGTTTTGAAAGTATCTGGTTTAAAATGCCTATTTTATTTGTTAGCTTTAAAAGCATGCTGGTTTCCAGTGATTCTGGATTTGTTTTCTGTTGGCTTTCAGACCTCTAGAGACATGGTTCCTGACCTTCAGTTTATTAAGTCGCTAACATCCAGTTCCTTCTCTGTGTGCACTACTTCAACAGTTGATCCGAGAACACATAGGAAAAAAGCCACATTTAGTATCCCAACTGGTTCCATATGTGAAAAGTATATTAATTCATCCAGTATGTGTTTTCTAAAAGAAAAATCTAATTAAAAATAACTTAACTTTACATTTACCTCAATTGTGGACATCTACAATCTCTAAATTGGTTAGCTTTGTGTGCTTAATTAAAAGTATTAGACAATAAAATTAAAGAAACCCTTACATGGACAAATATTCTAATTAAAATACAAAATTACCAAAGATGATGACATTAATAATTTACAAAAATTAGTAGGAGCTCTAAAAACTACATCTAAACTTAAAATGTTATGAAGTTAAAAGTTAACATTTAGAGGTTATGTCAAAACTAGAGACAATTTCTAAATTAACCCCTACTTTTTCTTTCTCTGAACATTCCTCTTCCTTCATTTTCTTTTTTAAAAAGTTAGATTTTTAAAAAATACCAATCCAAGTTTCCACTCCTTCTCGTTCTCCCTTTCCCTCCTCATACCCTTCCACCCCACCCATCCACTCCTCAGAAAGGCTAAGGCACATTGCTTTGGGGAAGGTCCAAGGTCCTCCCTGCTATGTCTAGGCTGAGCAAGGCATCCATCCAAAGAGAATAGGATCCCAAAATGCCAGTACATGCAGTAGGGATAAATCCTGGTGCCATTGCCAGTGGCCTCTCACTCTGCCCCAGCCATGCAACTGTCAACAGCATTCAGAGGAACTAGTTTGGTCCTAAGCTTGTTCCTTCCCAGTCAGGCTGGAGTTGGTGAGCTTCCATTAGCTCAGGTAGACTGTTTCAGTGGGTGAACTGATCACAGTCTTGACCTCTTTGCTCATATTCTCATTCCTCTCACTCTTCAACTGGACTTGGGAGCTCAGTCCAGTGCTCCGATGTGGGTCTCTGCCTCTATTTCCATCAGTTGCTGGATGAAAGTTCTATAGTGATATTTAAGAAATTCATCAGTCTGACTACAGGGCAAGTCAAGATTGGGCCTCCTCTCCTCTATTGCTTAGGGTCTTAGCTGGGAGATCATCCTTGTGGATTCCTGAGAATTTCTCTAGAGCAGGTTTCTGCTAACCCTATAAAGGCTTCCTCAATCAAGATATCTCTTTCCTTGCTCTCATCTCTTTCCTTCCTCCATCTCGACTATCTCATTCCCTCAAGTTCTCCTCAACCCTCTCCTTCTCCCCTCCCTTCTCCCCCCACCCCCATGCTCCCAATTTTTTTCAGGTGATCTTGTCTGTTTCCGATTTCCAGGTGGATCTATAAATGTTTTTCTTTGGGTTCACCATATTATTTAGCTTCTCTAGGATTGTGAACTATAAACTCAATGTTTATAGCTAGTATCCACTTATGAGTGAGTACATACTATATTTATCTTTTAGGTCTGGGTTACCTCACTCAGGATAGTGTTTTATAATTCCATCCATTTGCATGCAAAATTCAAGATGTCATTTTTTTTTGTTTTTTTTTCTAAATATGAAATTTTATTTAATTTTCAATCACCTTTTTATCAAATGCAAGCACACCTTCATAAAATTTATATTAATGCTTGACTTGGGGATGGGGGTGGGCCTTGGACTTCCAACAGGGCAGGGCACCATGCCCTCTTTCAAGGAAGAAGGGGGAGGGAGAAGGGGTGGGGGGTAGTGGGAGGGGACCGGGAGAAGGGGAAGAAAGGAAAAAAAAATTTTTTAGTCTTTAATTATGTTCTTGAATGGAAAAAATAAAACAAAACAATGTATGGAAAAAAAAAGAAGTTATTACCAAAAAAAAAAAGAAGTCATTGTTTTTTTTACCACTGAGTAGTACTCTAATGTGTAAATGTGCCACATTTTCTGTATCCATTCTTTGGTTGAGGGGCATCTAGGTTGTTTCCAGGTTCTGGCTATTAAAAATAATGCTGCTATAAACAAATAGCATAGTTGAACATAGTTGAACAAATGCTTTTGCAGTATTATTGAGCATCTTTTGGGCGTATGCCCAAGAGTGTTATTGTTGGATTCTGAAGTAGGTTGATTTCCAGTTTTCTGAGAAACTGCCATACTGTTCTTCAAAGTGATTGTACAAGTTTGCATTCCCACCAGCAATGGATGAGTGTTTCCCTTACTCCACATCCTCTTCAACATAAGCTATCCTTGATGTTTTTGATCTTAGCCATTCTGATAGGTGTAAGATGGTATCTCAGAGTTGTTTTGATTTGCATTTCCCTGATAGATAAGGATGTTGAACATTTCCTTAAGTATCTTTTGGCCATTTGAAGTTCTTCTGTTGAGAATTCTCTGTTCAGTTCAGTACCCCATTTTTAATTGGGTTATTTAGAATTTTAATGTCTAATTTCTTGATTTCTTCATATATTTTGTAGATCTGTCCTTTGTCTGATGTGGGGTTGGTGAAGATCTTTTCCCATTCAGTAGGCTGCCTTTTTGTCTTATTGACTGTATCCTTTGCTTTACAGAAGCTTCTGTTTCAGGAGGTCCCATTTATTTTTTGTTGTTCTCAGTGTCTGTACTACTGGGGTTATATTTAGGAATTGGTCTCTTGTGCCCATGCATTGAAGACTACTTCCCACTTTCTCTTCTATCAGGTTCAGTGTAGTCACATTTATATGGAGGTCTTTAATCCTTTTGGACTTGAGTTTTGTGCATGGTGATAGATATGGATCTCTCTTCATTCTCCTACAGGTTGACATCCAGTTACGCCAGCTCCATTTGTTGAAGATGATTTCTTTCTTCCATTGCTCATTTTCTAACAGAACAAATCTCAGTATCAAATAAAAACATTAGTATGGTCTGTTTTAGGATAAAAATCAGTAATGAAAAGAGAGCAATCCCATTCTACATTAAGAATCCCCACTGTAAAAGTTACTTTCCTTAAAGATCCCATCACCACACTTGGGTATGACTTCCTTTCTGCTTATAACTTTCTCTTAACCTGATGCTTAAGCCTATATTTAAACATATTTATTAGAGGCAGGCACATATCTGTGGTTTGAGACTATCCTGGTCCACAAAGCAAGTTTCGGAACAGCTAGGGCTGTTAGACAGAGAGACCCTGTCTCAAGAAAACAAATAGAAAAAATAATTAAGACATATGTGTTGCAATACTAGCCCTAAATTTTTTTCAGTGTCAAAGCTAAAACTCTTAGTTTAATCTTAATAGAGGTTCCTAAAAGTAAACAAACAAACAAAAAAGCTCCTTGGGTTACTAAGTATGACAATGTGGAGCGGCTCTGTCCCTTTACCACTGACACTTTTGGTTGCTTCCATCCATTTAATACATTGTCAGTGCGTTTGCCAGACTGTCCTTTGGCTCTTGTGTCCTACAATCCATGACTTACCTCAGGTTCCTCTGCTTCTGTTTTTCTCACCTAACCTCCATTTAACCTGTGTGAATTGTCATGGATGTTGAAGGTAAAATTCCCCTAGACTCCTCTATTTCCTATCTGTGGGTCGAATAAAACAATACATGGTTTTCCAGGGACATCATCATAGGGCTGCCCCCTCAGATGTCCTAAGTCAGTCTCCTGTCTGCAAGATAACAAGCTAAGACACAGTGGGATAACTATTTGTAAAATGAACACATTCTGCATCCAAAACACATTAAAAGCCAGTGTTTCTATACTCTATCTCAACTTAAAACTCTTTCTAGAAAATTTATTATTAATACTTGAATTTCATTCAATGTGTTTTTATATGCTTCCCAACACATTTCTACATACCCGACTTTGATTTTTTTCTTTATCTTTTTTTTTCTATGTTGAATCCAGTTTTTAACTTAAAATCTTAAATGTGTTTTCCTCCCTTTCTTTCCTGCAATCTCCTCTAGCTTCTGTAAAAATAGCCACCTGAAGAAGGCCGATCTTTGCTGTAAAACTTTGCAGTCTCAATAAAGAGGGCCTTTCACAGCTTTCCCATCTGTTGGAGGAAGGATAAGCCTTCCTCCTTGTGAGACTCTACTCTTCTTAATTCTAGATATTCACTAGGTAATGTTGGAGGAAGAGATGACTCATTTTTTTAAGGTCAGATAAATGAATTTAAACTCCATGTGCTCTCTCTATATGAAAGTTTTTTATTGATAAGTTTTTAAATGTGTTATCTAGATCTTCAAACTTTACCCTAGGTGGGCTTTAATGTCTCAGTTGGGTCAAGAATTCAATATAAGTTCTCTAGCTTTTCAAGGGAAGGAATCATTTCAGGTCCAGGGTGCCTTAGGAATGCTCACAGGGAAAATTGGCCCTCAGCTTTTTCAATGACCAGATGCTGGGGTTTGCCTAAACCAGGCTAATATTTCCAGATATAGAAAGGGAATTATATCCCTGACTGGCACTGGGTTTGGTTGATGATGTGCAATCTGAAATCTATACTTCTTTTCTTTTCTTTTTCTTTTTAACTTGAGATATATCACAAAACATGGGAAATAAAATTTAACATCACCATAAATTAAAAATAATTTTAAAAGCATTGGCTCAAAGTCACATTGAGGAAGATGTTTCCATCTTTCCTCATTAAAGACACCTGCTATCTGGTACTCGGCTCCCAGATAAAGAAAAGACATTGCCTTAGTGGGTTTAACTAGATTGACGTTATGCTTTTATTGAACAACTGCTTGATTCTTAAGCCTTATTAATTATCATGTTAGAGTATATCTTTTAGATGTAAGTATCAAACTATGCTTTCTATTTTTAAAAAATGATCATTTTCTGCCCTGTTCTAAGAAAGCATTTTGTTTGGATTAGTAATTATTTGGTGTTATCATAACAACAATCAAATCAGTAGTCTAAGTTTGAGCTGATAAACTTAAACGTAAAGGAAATACAAAATGCTGGGTTTTAAAATCTACCTGTATGAAGAACTGTGTCTACACATGCTTAGAGTTTTATTTTGTTTATATGTGAAGAAGTTAGTTAGTAAGTGCTCATGTAAATTCAGGTTAGCTAAATCAAAGCCAAATTACTTTTCCTTCATGGTTTAAATGTTGTTTTAAGAGGAGAAGCACCCACTTCAGCAGGCTAATGCACTGTTTGGCGGTCTCAATATTGAATGAAAGAGATTCTATTTTGCGGAGACAGACATAAGAAAGAAAGGGTAGTTAAGCAATGAGACCACATTGGGAAAAAAATGAAATTATCTGAAGGTCCAGGTACTTTCTCATGAGTTTTTAAATTTTAAATTAAAAACAAACAACAAAAGACCTTAAAAGGGAAAGATAGCCTTGCAAAGATGCCTCATCTGTGTGATCCTTGTCCCAACTCAAGTTCTACAAGTTCATCTAAATGGTCCTCATTGCTTGAGGATGGCCTCTTTCTCATTTTTAATACACTTGTCCCGCTTTAGGATGGGGCCTCCCCGAGTAGACAATTTCTGTTACCTGCTGTTACAAGTGATGTAGGCAGAAATGTCTAACTTTATTCTGCTTTGACTGTTTCGTGAGTTCAAATGAAAGGTGAATGCTAAGACAAACGCAAATTCAAAGTTCCTGCTCTATAGCTTAAACATGTGACAGATATCAGTTCACTTAAAAACCCACAGTACCTGCTCCGGAGGTTAAATAGGTGACAGGTATCAGTTCACTTAAAAACCCACAGTACCTGCTCCGGAGGTTAAATAGGTGACAGATATTAGTTCATTTAACAACCCACAGTACCTGCTCCAGATGTTAAATAGGTGACAGGTAATAGTTCATGTAACAACCCACAGTACCTGCTCCGGAGGTTAAACATGTGATAGGTAATAGTTCATTTAACAACCCACAGTACCTGCTCCGAAGGTTAAATAGGTGACAGGTAATAGTTCATTTAACAACCCACAGTACCTGCTCCGGAGGTTAAACATGTGACAGGTAATAGTTCATTTAACAACCCACAGTACCTGCTCCGGAGGTTAAATAGGTGACAGGTAATAGTTCATTTAACAACCCACAGTACCTGCTCCAGAGGTTAAACATGTGACAGATATCAGTTCACTTAAAAACCCACAGTACCTGCTCCAGAGGTTAAACATGTGACAGATATCAGTTCACTTAAAACCCACAGTACCTGCTCCGGAGGTTAAATAGGTGACAGGTAATAGTTCATTTAACAACCCACAGTATCTGCTCCAGAGGTTAAACATGTGACAGATAT